>JAIUZE010028832.1:0-19241 GCA_022085475.1 Heliosperma pusillum
GTCTATGTGATAAAGACTCTGTTTCTAGCCGGTTTGACCAAACGGGTTTGGTCCAACTAAGATCTAGTCAGCCCCGTTTTGACTGATGACCCGTCGCGGGACTCGGGGCGGGGATTTGTCTTCAAGTAAGGTTGTATTTAATTAATGAATTAGCCTTAGTATATATGAGGCGATATGTTATTTGATTATGATTTATATGCAATTAGTCACATGTTAGGAAATGGTTTCCGTGACTGTTTAATTATATGGTTGGTGTCGTGTTGACTAAGTACCCATAAAGAATTATGAGTATATGGCGTCTTGACCATTCTAATTCTAAATGAGTATCTTGGACCATGACATAGATAGGCCGTACTATCTTTAACGAGCATATGGAGTTCACAGCTTGATAGCTTTTGTGTCCCGGCTTGGTGGGTTTATATCCAAGTCGGGGCATGGTTGCCTAATAGTTCCACTTTGGGAATGGAGCCAGCTTAAGTACTAGCCAACTCTTTCTAGGGGGTCGCCTAGTAGAGATTCTTGTGTACTTTTGGTCATGAGACGGGGAATGGAATAGCTGTTGTCGCTAGGTCTGATCAGTCTAGGACTAGGATGTTTTCCTACCTTGTGGTATAGCCTCGAGTTACAGAAGTCGACTATTGACTGGACTAAGAACTTATGCCCGTTTGTAGAAGGATTGGTCTTTCATGTTTGATGATTCTATGAGTCTTAGAAGGTGAGATGCAAGCCGGCTAAGGTTGATAGAGTTTGGATTACCGGTTGTTAACCGATTCACATGATATTATGTTTGATTAGGGTTTGAGTGTATCATGGCCATGTTAAAGGTAACCTCTGAGCTAGCATACCAGCTTCCCTACCTCGTGTTATAGATTATTATCAGATTCACATGATAGCTTTCATATGATAGGTTATATGTTAGTTAATTGTATTCATAACATGAAAAGCATATCGTATATGTTAAAGTGTTTTATTTTCCATATACATCTCTTTTATGTTATTCATGTTTTATTAAACTCGACATTTCGTGGCTGGGAGAACTCGGAGTTACTCCCCACTGACTGTGGCTTCCGTGTTTATATTTAATGCGGTTGGCAGGTTTGTGATGCATACTTGGGTACATTGACGAGCTAGCGAGCGAAGTATTTACCTTGGACCTATATTCGGTTCTTAGGATTGTATATTATTATACACTCTTTTATTTCCGTATTTATACGGGAGATATGTCTCCCGTCTTGTATATTTCTTTTGTATAATATTATTTCCGTTTTGTAATGAATTTTTTTATTTATGACACCTTTATTATATATTATCATCTTTTATGTATGTAAATTATTTTTTTTTCTTTCCGCAAATTTGAGGGTGTCACAATAAGAGATGCGCGCAGTTTTCATTAAAATAAAATGTAAAGTTTACAAGAAGTTGGTGGGGAGCCGAGAGACAATCTGGGCCCTCACCCCTTAGCTATAGAAAAACTAAGCCTAGTAAAGATATAAGCGGCCACCCGAGCCCCAGCATCATGAGATACCGAGAATTTCTGGATCCGCTTGAGCAAGTGAACAACATCCGAGCCCAGCTCTCCAAGTGAAAAGAAAGAGAAGGGTAGGAAACCATAGCCAGCAACCGCGCATAAATCTCCATACTTAGCACATTATTATTATTAATATTATTTTATTTATTTTTTTTTTTTTTTTTTTTTTTTTTAACAACAATATTATTATTATTATTATTATTATTATTATTATTATTATTATTATTATTATGCGCGCAGCTTTCATTAAAATAAAATGTAAAGTTTACAAGAAGTTGGTGGGGAGCCGAGAGACAATCTGGGCCCCCACCCCCTTAGCTATAAAGAAACTAAGCCTAGTAAAGATATAAGCGGTCACCCGAGCCCCAGCATCCTGAGATATCGAGAACTTCTGGATCCGTTTAAGCAAGTCAACAGCATCCGAGCCCAGCTCCCCAAGCGAAGAGAAAGAGATGGGTAGGAAACCATAGCCAGCAGTCGCGCATAAATTCCTATACTTAGCACATTTGCGCTGAGCAGCATCAGCAACAACCCGTCCTGGCACAAAATCAGACATCCCAGTCTGAGTCAAGGGAGAAGACCCTGTCAAATCAACACACACATCACGCCCTCTGTCCCACGAATAAAGTAGCAAATCCGCAGGTCGAAGAGATCCGCCATGCCCGTCAACCAAACCGATATCAACCTCCTTGCCCAAAGAAATACCAGACCTATAACATATGTCGAATAAGGTGTCACGAACGAGGTTATGCTGATGCTTAACCCCCACAGTACCAGTACAAGAAACAGCGTGGTCCCCATACACATCATCAATAAAAATCCGAGAGCAAGCAGGACAAGGCCTAGATACCGTGAATAACGGGACACCAAGGCGATACCCCAGCACACTACGGTAAGTCCTCCGGTTCATAGTCTGACCCAACCCAGAGATAGGAACCGCGCGCAACCAATCAGAGGCGTGGGCACCCTGCTGAGACTTCCATAACGCAAGCTGACGCGGTGTCAAAGAGAATACAGATTCCGCAGTAGCAGCAATCCTCGCAAAATATATATCTGCCAGTTTCTTCATAAGTTTAGGGGCAGCGATTTCACTAGGATCACGTAAAAAGGAAGAACCTGTAGTCTCAGAGAACACCCGCAAGGCATCGTCGAAAGTAGGACCAGAATCCACAATACCTGAAGACCGAAGTAGCTTAGCCTGCAAATCAGCAGACTGCAAACGGGACGCTAGAAAAGCATAATGAAAAACATCCCCGGCAGCATAAACACCGAGCCCACCAAGATGAAAAGGGAAAGTGGCAAGGCGCCACTGCCAATCCCCAAAACCAGACCCAGACGCGGTGACAATACGTTCCAAGCTAGAACAAAGTACTGCATCAAAACGAAGATGGACAGACCCAAAGATCCCCGGGGAACATGTACGGAGGGTAAAGTAGAGCTTAGATATACCCGTACAAGCTCTAAGCAGAAGCAACTCACATTGCGAGTCCTCAATCCTAGCAACTAAATCCATCAGCTCGATGGTCTTAGTCACTCTCTTCGCCACAAGCTCACTGCCAAAACTAGAGCAAGTACTGACAGGCCCACCCAAAACAGAAACACCACGCAAAGGCCGGGCAATGGAAGGAGGGAAAACACCAGGGAGTCGACTCCGGGGATCCTCAGTAGGCCAAAAAACCTTAGTCTTAGCGACATTAAGATGGAGATCAAACTGAGGGTCATCTGCCATAATCAAATCTAAAACCTTCCCCACCTCCAAAGTATCCCTTACAATGGTGCCATCATCTAAGTACCAAGCCTGCACACTCAAATCAAAAGAGTCTCGTATACGGATCATCTCTTCATCTTGATCACAAAGACCCTCCATCTTGAGTCTTGTATAATTTGAGGTAGATCTTGCTTGAATTGTTTCTTTAAAGTTATAACCAAGGTAGCTATAACTTTGCATGTAAACTTCCAAAGTTATTCCTGAAGTTCTTATAACTTTGTAACAACCCGAAAAGTACCCAAATTTTTCTAGTAAAAATATTTACTAACACTTTTCAGCAGACTTAAGTTTTTAAAATAGAAATTTTTGTTCCAAGTCGTATTTCGAAATTCCGAGTTCGTATTTGGAATTTTTGAGAGATTTCATGAAAAGACCGTTTTTAGTCATCTTTGACTTTCCTTGACTTTTAATCGTCTTTGACTTTTTCTTGACTTTTTAAAGTCGTCATTGACTTTTCTTGACTTTTAAGTCGTCATAAACTTTTCTTGACTTTTAAGTCATCTTTGACTTTTCTTGACTTTTAAGTCGACTTTGACTTTCGTTGACTTTTTCCCGACTCGCCTTGTAAGTTTGAAGACCGAAATTTTATTTAAAAAAATAATATTTTTAATTTATTTTTATTAAGATTTATTTGATTTATCATAATTTAATATAATTATTTTGAATTTATTCGGAATTTAAAGAATAACTTTTACGGTTTTAACCGAACGTCATTTAACTATTCCCGAGTCATCGCAAATCCCGAAACAAAATCGAAACTCGACTTTGGCATGAGTCACACGCCCATGTCATCGTTTTCCACTCACAATTAGATATTCTAATTGTTTTGATTAAACTAATCATAATATCTAGATATTTATTAACTTTATCGATCCGTCAACGAAGATTACGCAAATCGCTCAAAATCAGACCGATTCCTCACCATACCACACGGCTCCTTTGGTCCTCTCTTAGGCCTTGATATTTTCATTACTTTTGATTACAATATCATAATATCTAGATATTTGGTGTAATTAACTTAATCGCTAATTATATTTAATCGATTACCGTAAAATAATTATTAATCGCGAGTCAATTCCGTAACAACAATTTCAAAACCCGACTTCCTAATCCCGCTATATTTACACGGCTCCCTCCACTCCACTACTCACTAACAACTTTTCATTTTTCAACAAATCAAATTAAGATCAAATTATCACTTTCTTTAATCGTTCTTGAGTGTTCTTGAGCGTTCTTCATCCGTTCTTCGTCGTTCTTGAGCAAAACCATCATAAAACCTTCATTTCTTAATTAAATCCGTCCTAACTTATATTTCTAGAATCTCCTCTTCGCTCTCCATCTTCAAGTACGGTTTAATTTCAAATCCGACAAAATCGTTTTCAACATTTAATTATGGACAATCAAGTTTAAATTCTAATAATGTTTTTCTTGTCATTTCTTATAGGGGAAGATTTTGAAGACGAGTTTGGAGACTCGTATATTTTGGGTGAAGATTAGTAGACGGGGTTCTTTACTTCTTATTTTGGTGCTACTTGATTTTGCTAGCTAGGTAACGATTCCGAGTTACTCGACGAATATATGTTACATAGCCTTTGTTTCTTTAGTTTTTGGTTCATACTTTTGGTTTTTGTTCATGTTGTTGTTATTTATGGATTTTTGGTAGTATCATGATAAGTAGTTGTTTTTATCATGTTGTAGGAATTTATAATAAGTTTAGTGTTCTTGACATATTTCTATGATTTGTCAAAATCATGATTTTTGTATGATGATGGATGAATTGGTTGTTTAAAATGGATGTTGTTAATTAAAACATGTTAGAAATAATTTGGTGTGGTTTGTTGGTGGAACCGTGTGAGGGTGGCTGGAAACCGGACCCAAACCAGCCGGTTCAGGCCGGTTCAGGCCGGTTCAGGCCGGTCCAGACCGGTCTGGGTTGGTCCTTGGTGGGTCCGGGTTTTGGTTTTTGGGTTGTGTCGATGTTTGATTGTTTGGTTGTTGTTTTGACGGGTTTTAATTATGTTAAAGCATGCGGGAAATATTAAGAAACGGTTTTAGTAAAAGTTGGAAAATCTGCCAAAACAGCCCAAACAGGCCCGTGGGCCCATTCAGGCCCATGTTGGGTTAGGCCCAAAAGTCAGCCCGTGGGTCCCACTTTGGGACTTGTGACGGTTTTTGAGTTATTGTTATTTTATCGCGTTTTGTAATAATTAGCAAGCGAGAAATATTAATAAGTAAAATATTTAATTAAAAAGGTTTTCCATTAAATTATTATTTCTCACATGTTAGAAATTATAATACGAGATTGTAGTTTATTTTGATATCCTTTAAGTCAAGCGGGGGGGTTACGTAAAATGTAATAATTCACATGTTAGAAGTTTTAATAATATAACATGTAATGAATATGTTGATTTTATGTCTATGTGATAAAGACTCTGTTTCTAGCCGGTTTGACCAAACGGGTTTGGTCAAACTAAGATCTAGTCAGCCCCGTTTTGACTGATGACCCGTCGCGGGACTCGGGTCGGGGATTTGTCTTCAAGGAAGGTTGTATTTAATTAATGAATTAGCCTTAGTAGATATGAGGCGATATGTTATTTGATTTTGATTTATATGCAATTAGTCACATGATAGGATGTTTTTCCCGTGACTGTTTAATTGTATGATATATGTCGTGTTGACTAAGTACCCATAGAGAATTATGAGTATATGGCGTCTTGACCATTCTAATTCTAAATGAGTATCTTGGACCATGACATTGATAGGCCATACTATCTTTAACGAGTATATGTTCACCACTGATAGCGTTTGTGTCACTGGCCTGGGCCTTTTGATACCAAGCCGGGGCATGGCATCCTAAGAGTTCCGCTTTTGGAAGGGAGCCAGCTTAAGTACTAGCCATCTCTGTTTAGGGGGTCGCCTATCAGAGTTTCTCATGTACGGTTATGTAATGAGACAGGGAATGGGTTAGCTGTTGTCGCTAGGTCTGATCAGTCTAGGGCTAGGATGTTTTCCTACCTTGTAGTATAGACTCGAGTTACAGATGACTATTGGCCGTCCTAGGAACTTATGCCTGTTTGTAGAAGGATTGGTCTTTCATGTTTGTATGATTCTATGAGTTCTAGAAGGTGAGATGCAAGCCGGCTAGGATTGATAGAGTTTGGATTAACGATTGTTAACTGATTCACATGATTACGTGTTGATTAGGGTTTGCGTGTATCATGGCCACGTTACAGGGTAACCTCTGAGCTAGCATACCAGCTTCCCTACCTATTGTTATATTTATTATCGGATTCACATGATAGCTCTCATATGCTAGGTTATATGTTAGTTAACTGGTTCATAACATGAAAAGCATATCATATCTGTTAAGGTTTTGTATTTTATATATACATTGCTTTTATGTTTTTCATGTTTCATTAAACTCGACATTTCGTGGCTGGGAGAACTCGGAGTTACTCCCCACTGACTGTGGCTTCCGTGTTGATATTTAATGCGGTTGGCAGGTTTGTGATGCATACATTGGGTACATTGACGAGCTAGCGAGCGAAGTATTTACCTTGGACCTATATTCGGTTCTTTAGGAGTGTATATTATTATACACTCTTTTATTTCCGTATTTATACGGGAGATATGTCTCCCGTGCAGAGATACTTTTTATTGTATTTAATATTATTTTCCTTTTTGTTATGAACCTTTTTATTTATGACACCTTTGTTATGATGAATATATTTAATAGTAGGTTCCGGTTTTAAAATTTACCGATTTTCACTAAAGTGAACCTATTAGAAACGTATTCTCATATTTTATTTATTTAAATTATTTTTTTTCTTTCCGCAAATTTGAGGGTGTCACAGTTGGTATCAGAGCATTTTTGCTCCCGACGCACGTTTGTGTACCCTTGTATAAAATAACTTGACCTTAATAAAATAATGAACTGGTGAGATAGAATGGTAGGATGGGTAGCTTAGGATTTATGTTGTAGTCTATTTGTTTATGCTAATTGTTAGGAGTAACTTAATTTGTTTTGGTTCTTATGAAGACGGTTGGACCTCGTGTAGAAGAGATCGTGTTACTGCCAACCAGGTCCTTCCTCATAAAGAAGACAATTGCCAAGGAGGCTATGCTTGGGTGGCTAGCCAGATTGCTAGGAGCAATATTACGCCTTATGGTGGAATATGTGTTACCTAGAAGGAGTATCCTCTACCGAAGATTTGAAGATTTATAAGCTTAATGGAAGTGAATTCCTTCTTCATCTTTGAATTCTCTCGTCCTTATTGTATTATGCTCTCTTCCTTCTATCTAGGTGCTTCTTTCCCTTCCAACCTAATTGCCTCTGGGAAATTTCTCTTGATAGTTCCTCCATCTTACCATTGGTATCCTTACCTCCCTCTTGTAACTTTTTATGGATGTCATCACCATCGGATTGTGGTATATTACTTAGTCGGAAGAACTTTGAATCTTGTGGAATATTAGTGTTTGTTAGAATGAACTTGTGATTTGAGGAAAATGGTATAGATCTAATTTCACCCTATGGTGGTGAGAGTTGGTATCCTTGAGGAAGGTGTGGTAAGGTATGTTTAATGATTTTTATGCTAGATACTTGTCATGAATAGTGTATAAATAGTTCATGATATTCGATGGTGTAAGATCGAATGAGTTGGCTATGATTTTTTAACTCATTAGTAATTTAGTCTTTTGCACTTAGAAGTTTAGTATTGGTTTGAAGACCATGTTTATGATATGTCTATTTTGGAGTAAATAAGAAGTTTTGAATATGGTACCTAGCCATCCTATTAAGCTAGTTCCGTGTTTAGATAATTATAAGGATTTGAGGATAAACTTAGGAGGAAAGTCTCTTAGTGGTTTTAGACTATGAAAACTTGAAGTTGCAATATCATTTCTTTTGAGGATCGAATTAAGCATAATGGTGGTTGGTTGTTGTAGTTAAGGATTTTAGTGGTTCTTTAAAGGTTACTTGGAAAAAATAGTTGTTTTAAATGTTGGACCCTAATGGGAATAATTACCATGTGGAATTTTGGATTTGGATGACCAAACTTGAGGAATATTGTTATAAGCAAAAACCGATGTATGGAGAGGTTGATGGAGCTAAATAAATTGATTTACGGTCGCATTGCCCTATAATTGGCAAAAGTTAAGTGAAATGAGATTTGGTAACTAATCTCTTTTGAGGATTTGTGTTTTAACTTTTGAAGATGAGAAAGTTCATTGTTAATAGCTTAGGATAATGAATTTTTGAAATAAATGGGATCAAAGGATGTCATAGTAAGCCTCTTTTACTTTGTGGTTGTTAGCGATCTTGTTTCCCTAATTATAAATATTTAGATGGTGGTTTCCAATAAGAGTTTGAATGGGGCTAAGAAGATTAGAGTTCGTAATGAATCTTTCATGGGTTGTTAGTTATGAGTTTACCGTACAGATGGATCTTAGAAGATTTTAATTGAATCTGAATAATTGAGAGTTATTACTCGATGTGTCATGCTTAGGAAATATTTTGGAAGGAATCTGATGATGGACAATGTTGAGGATATATTGCACTCTCTTGAGGGCTAGATTCTAGTGCAGTTAGTGTTGTTGAGTTACGATAGACATTTGAAGTATCATAGATGGAAGATAGTATGGTGATTCATTCCTCTCTTTTCTCTCTTTCTATTCGATTTATTCTTTCGAATATTTCGTTTCTTCTATCAATTATCATCTCGTATAGATAGGTTATTAGAAGCTTTAGTTAGAAATTTTAGGTATAGATAGTAGTGTTATTGCCTTTACTATAGAATTTTTGAACTAATCGCTTTTGGAAATTTTTGATGATTTCAAGTATTTTACCGTCAAGGAATGTTGAGACTTGTTATTGGAGACGTTCGATAACTAGTTTTCTCATTTATTGATGCGAAAAAAGTATCTTTTAAACTCTTTGAATTGGGACGTCGATGTTCTTAACAGCTGACGAGAACCTTCCGCCCCAGTGATAAGACCCTGTATTTTTATTACGAATATATTTTTAACAGTTTTGAAATAGACCTACATATATGTTACGTTCCTTCTTCTAAGTTTCGAGGGCGAAACTTTTCAAAAGGAGGGGTGATTGTAACAACCCGAAAAGTACCCAATTTTTTCTAGTAAAAATATTTACTAACACTTTTCAGTAGACTTAAGTTTTTAAAATAGAATTTATTGTTTCGAGTCGTATTTTGAAATTCCGCGTTCGTATTTGGAATTTCTGAGAGATTTCATGAAAAGACCGTTTTTAGTCATCTTTGACTTTTCTTGACTTTTAAGTCGTCTTTGACTTTTTCTTGACTTTTTGAAGTCGTCATTGACTTTTCTTGACTTTTAAGTCGTCATAAACTTTTCTTAAACTTTTAAGTCATTTTGACTTTTCTCGACTTTTAAGTCGACTTTGACTTTCGTTGACTTTTCCCGACTCGCCTTGTAAGTTTGAAGACCGAAATTTTATTTAAAAAAATAATATTTTTAATTTATTTTTATTAAGATTTATTAAGATTTATCATAATTTAATATAATGATTTTGAATTTATTCGGAATTTAAAGAATACCTTTTACGGTTTTAACCCGAACGTCATTTTGTAACGATTCCCGGGTCCAAAACTTAAGTCCCGAAACCCGACTTTGACATGAGGTCGCACGCCCATGTCACTGTTTTTCCACTGCATATTAGATATTTAATTAATATGATTAAACTAATAAAAATATCTAAGATATTTGTAACTTTATCGGTCTGTCAACTTAAACTCCGCAAATCGCGTAAAAACAGACCCGATTCCTCGCCATTTCACACGTCTCTTTTTCCCCTCTTAAGCCTTGATATTTTCATTTCTTTTCATTAATATAACATAATATCTAGATATTTAATTTAATTAACTTAATATCTATTTAATTATCTTATTTTAATAATAAAACCCGAGTCAATTCCGTAACAACAATTTCAAAACCCGACTCATTATTTCCTCTATATTACACGGCACTCACCCCAACATTACTCACCAACAACTTTTCATTTTACAATCAATCAAATTAAGATCTAATTAATCGTTCTTCATCGTTCTTCATTCGTTCTTCGTCGTTCTTCATTTGTTCTTCGTCGTTCTTGAGCAAAAACATCATAAAACCTTCATTTCTTAATTAATCCGTCTATTATATTTCTAGAATCTCCTCGTCGCTCTCCATCTTTAAGTACGGTTTAATTTCAAATCCGACAAAATCGTTTTCAACATTTAATTATGGAAAATAAAGTTTAAATTCTAATAATGTTTTTCTTGTCATTTCTTATAGGGGAAGATTTTGAAGACAAGTTTGGAGACTCGTATATTTTGGGTGAAGATTAGTAGACGGGTTTTTTAGTTTATACTTCTTATTTTGGTGCTAATTGATTTTGCTAGCTAAGGTAACGATTCCGAGTTACTCGACGAATTAATGTTACATAGTTTTTGTTTCTTTTGTTTTTGGTTCATCTTTTGTTTTTGTTCATGTTATTATGATTTAAGGATTTTTAGTAGTAACATGATAAGTAGTATGATTTTTGGTGTTGTATGGTATTTTTAATATGTTAGTGTTCTTGATGAATTTGGATGATTGTTCATAATAATGATTTTTGTATGATGATGGTTGAAATTGATGTTCAAAAATGGATGTTGTTAATTAAAAACATGTTAGAATTTATTTGGAATTGGGGTTGTTTGAACCGTGAGGAATGGCTGGAAAACCGAACCCAAACCAGCCGGTTCAGGCCGGTTCAGGCCCGGTCCAGGCCGGTCTGGGTTGGTCCATGGTGGGTCCGGGTTTTGGTCTTTGGGTTGTGTCGATACTTGGTTGTTTTATTGTTGTTTTGACGGGTTTTAATTATGTTAAAGTATGCGGGAAATATTAGGAAACGGTTTTTAGTAACGTCGATAAAAATAGCCAAAACAGCCCAAAACAGCCGTGGGCCCAGTCCAGGCCCATGTTAGGTACGGCCCAAATCAGCCCAAGAGTCACCTTGTTGGACTTGTGACGGTTTTTGAGTTTAGTGTTAATTTATCGTGTTTTGTAATATTTAGCAAGTGGGAAATTTTAATAAGTAAATTATTTAATTAAAAGCTTTTCATTATATTATTATTTCTCACATGTTAGAAATTATAATAAGAGATTTTAGTTTAATTTGATATCATGTAAGTCAAGCGGGTTTTCGTATGAATTAATAATTCACATGTTAGAAATTGAATGAAATAGCATGAAAGGAATGTGATATTCTTATGTTCAAGCCTCGATGGCTAAGACTCTGTTTCTAGCCGGTTTGACCAAACGGGTTTGGTCAAACTACGATCTAGTCAGCCCCGTTTTGACTGATGACCCGTCGCGGGACGCGGGTCGGGGATTTGTCTTCAGGTAAGGTTTTATTTAATGAATGAATGAATGAGCCTTAGTAGATATGAGGCGATATGATATTTGAATATGCTTTATGTGCAATTAGTCACATGATAGGAAGTTTTTCCCGTGACTGTTTGATTATATGGTTGGTGTCGTGTTGACTAAGTACCCATAGAGAATTGTGAGTATATGGCGTCTTGACCATTCTAATTCTAAATGAGTATCTTGGACCATGACATCGATAGGCCGTACTATCTGTAACGAGTATATGTTCACCACTGATAGCGTTTGTGTCACTGGCCTGGGCCTTTTGATACCAAGCCGGGGGCATGGCATCCTAAGAGTTCCGCTTTGGGAAGGGAGCCAGCTTAAGTACTTGTGACACCCTCAAATTTGCGGAAAGAAAAAAAAAAATAATTTAAATACACAATGAAGGTGTCTGAAATAAAAAGGGTCATTACAATACGGAAATAATATTCTACAAAAGAAATATACAAGACGGGAGACATATCTCCCGTAAAAATACGGAAATGAAAGAGTGTATAATAATATACAATCCTAAGAACCGAATATAGGTCCAAGGTAAATACTTCGCTCGCTAGCTCGTCAATGTACCCCAAATATGCATTCACCACCTGTTCGACCGCATTAAATATAAACACGGAAGCCACAGTCAGTGGGGCGTAACTCCGAGTCCTCCCAGCCACGAAATGTCAAGTTTAATGAAACATGAATAACATAAAAGCAATGTATATGAACAATACAAAACTTTAACATATATGATATGCTTTTCATGTTATGAAACAGATAACTAACAAATAACCTAGCATGTGAAAGCTATCATGTGAAACCGATAATAAACTAAAACTCGAGGTAGGGAAGCTGGTATGCTAGCTCAGAGGTTCCTCTCAGAAACATGGCCGTGATACACTCAAACCCTAATCAACACGTAATCATGTGAATCAGTTAACAACCGGTAATCCAAACTCTATCAATCCTAGCCGGCTTGCATCTCACCTTATAGAACTCATAGAATCATACATACATGAAAGACCAATACTTCTACAAACAGGCATAAGTTCCTAGTACAGTTAATAGAAGACTTCTGTAACTCGAGGCTATACCACAAGGTAGGAAAACATCCTAGTCCTAGACTGATCAGACCTGGCGACAACAGCTATTCCGTTCCCCGTCCCATGACATAACCGTCTATGAGAAACTCTACTAGGCGACCCCCTAAGCAGAGATGGCTAGTACTTAAGCTGACTCCAGTCCCAAAACGGATCAGGCAGCCATGCCCTGACTTGGATATAAACCCACCAAGCCGGGACACAAAAGCTATCAAGCTGTGAACTCCATAATGCTCGTTAAAGATAGTACGTGCCTATCAATGTCATGGTCCAAGCTACTCATTTAGAATTAGTATGGTCAAGACGCCATATACTCATAATTCTCTATGGGTACTTAGTCAACACGACACCAACCATATAATAAAACAGTCACAGGGAAACATCCTATCATGTGACTAATTGCATATAATTAATAAACACATAACATATCGCCTCATATCTACTAAGGCTAATTCAATAATTAAATACAACTTTACTTGAAGACAAATCCCCGACCCGAGTCCCGCGACGGGTCATCAGTCAAAACGGGGCTGACTAGATCTTAGTTTGACCAAACCCGTTTGGTCAAACCGGCTAGAAACAGAGTCTTTATCACATAGACATAAAATCAACCTATTCATTACATGTTATTTTATTAAAACTTCTAACATGCGAATTAATATATCATACCAAAACCCGTTTGACTAAAAGGATATTAAATTAAACTACGATCTCGTCTTATAATTTCTAACATGTGAGAAATAATAATTTAATGAAAAACCTTTTAATTAAATATTTTACTTATTAAGATTTCTCGCTTGCTAATTATTACAAAACGCGATAAAATAACAATAACTCAAAAACCGTCACAAGTATCCAAAGGGCGACCACGGGCTGAGTTGGGCCGGACCCACATGGGCATGATTTGGGCCTCACGGCCTGATTTGGGCTAAATGGGCTGTTTTGGCCTTTTTAACGGTTTTACTAAAAACCGTTTCTAATTATTTCCCGCATGCTTTAACATAATTAAAACCCGTCAAAACAACAATTAAACACTCAAACATCGACACAACCCAAAGACCAAAACCCGGACCCACCTTGGACCAACCCAGACCGGTCTGGACCGGCCTGGACCGGCTGGTTTGGTCCGGTTCACCAACCACCCTACACGGCCACTTCCACGGCCAACACCACCACCAACTCAAATTGATTCTAACATGATTTTAATTAACAACAACCATTTTAACAACCAATTTAACCATCCAACATACAAAAAAATCATGATTATAATAACATACTAACATGTCTAGAACACTAACATATTAAAAATTCCATACAACATATAAATCATACTACTTAACATGTTACTACTAAAAATCATTAGTAAACATAATATGAACTAAAACCTAAGAAACTAAGGCTATGTGACATTATATCGTCGAGTAACTCGGAATCGTTACCTTAGCTTAGCTAAAATCAAGTAGCACCAAAATAATAAGAACCAAGAAAATAAGAAACCCGTCTTCTAATCATCTCCTAAAATATATGAGTCACCAAACTCGTCTTCAAAATATTCCCCTATAAGAAATGACAAGAAAACATTATTAGAACTTAAAATATGATTTTCCATAATTAAAGTCTTGAAAACGATTTTGACGGAATTGAAATAAAACCGTACGGGAAGATGAGGAGCGAAGAGGAGAGTCTAGAAATATAAATTAGGATGGCTTTAATTAAGAAATGAAGATTTTATGGAGGTTTTGCTCAAGAACGATGAAGAACAAATGATGAACGACGAAGAACACGAAGAACGATCAAATAAAGTGATGTTTTGATCTTAATTTGATTTGTTGTAAAATGAAAAGTGGTTTGTGAGTAATGATGGTGTTGGGTGAGCCGTGTAGTTATAGGCAAATAAGGATTCGGATTTTGAAATTGTTGTTACGGAATTAACTCGCGTTAAATATTTATTTTACGGTAAACGATTAAAGATAATTAACGATAAAGTTAATTATACTAAATATCAAGATATTATGATATTGTAATGAAAAATAATGAAATATCATGGCTTAAGAGTGGGTAAGTGTGCCGTGTAGTCTTGTGATTGTCGGGTCCGATTTCGAGCGCTTTGCGTAATTCTCGTTAACTGATCGATAAAGTGGAATAATATCTAGATATTATGATATATTAATCAAAAGAAATGAAAATATCAAGGTCTATTAGAGGACAAGAGTGCCGTGTGATGTTGGGTGATATCGGGTCTGATTTTGCTCGATTTGCGTAATCTCCGTTGACGGATCGACAAAGTAACAAATATCTAAGATATTTGTATTAGTTTAATCGAAAGAATTAAAAAGATCTCACGGTGAGTGGAAAATGATGGACATGGGCGTGAGTGCTCATGCCAAAGTCGAGTTTCGGTTTCGTTTCGCGCTTTACGATGAGTCGGGAATAGTTAAATGACGTTCGGTTAAAACCGTAAACGTTATTCTTTAAATTCCGAATAAATTCAAAATAATTATATAAAATTATGATAAATCTTAATAAATCTAAATAAAAATAAATCAAAAATATTATTTTTTTAAATAAAATTTCGGTCTTCATACTTATGAGACGAGTCGGGAAAAAGTCAACGGAAGTCAATGTTGACTGAAAAGTCGAGAAAAGTCGAAGATGACTTAAAAGTCAAGAAAAGTTTAGGACGACTTAAAAGTCAAGAAAAAGTCAATGACGACTTTAAAAAGTCAAGGAAAAGTCAAAGACGACTTAAAAGTAAAGAAAAGTCAAAGATGACTAAAAACGGTCTTTTCATGGAATCCCTCAAAAATTCCAAATACGAACGCGGAATTTCAAAATAAGACTCGGAACAAAAATTCCTATTTTAAAAACTTAAGTTCTACTGAAAAGTGTTTGTAAATATTTTTACTAGAAAAATTGGGCACTTTTCGGGTTGTTACAATCACCCCTCCTTTTAAAAAGTTTCGCCCTCGAAACTTAGAAGAAGGAACGTAACTAATTGTAGGGATCTATTTAAAAAACCGTTTTTAAGAATATCCTTGTAATAAAAATACAGGGTCTTATCAATGAAACGGAAGGTTCTCGTCGGCCGTCAAAAACATCGTCGTCCAAATCAAAGACTTAAAAGATACATTTTCGCATCAATAAATGAGAAAACTAGTTATCGAACGTCTCCAATAACAAGTCTCAACACTCCTTGACGGTAAAATACTTGAAATCATAAAACATTTATAAAAGCTTTTAATTCAAAAAATTCTATAGTAAAAGTAATAACATTACTATCTATACCTAAAACTTCTAACTAAAGCTTCTAATATCCTATCTATACGAGATGACAATTGATAGAAGGAACGAAATATTCGAAAGAATAAATCGAATAGAAAGAAGAAAGAAAGAAGGAAAGAATAAAGAAAAACGAAGGACGAACCCCAATACTATCTTCCCTCTATGAAAATTCTAATGTCGACAGTAACTCGACAATACTAACTGTACAAGTAACCTAGTCCTCAAGGGAGTGCAATATATCCTCAACATTTCAATCATCGGATTCCTACCAAAATATTTCATAAGCATGCCACATCGAGTAGCAATTCCCAATTATTCCAATTCAATTAAAATCTTCTAAAAGCCATCGAAACTATTATTGGAAATCACCATCAAAATATTTATAATTAAGGGAACAAGACCGCTAACCACCACAAAGTAAAGAACTTACGATGAAATCCTTTAATCCAACTTATTCCCAAAATTTTATTATCCAAATTATTTACAATAAACCCTCTCATCCTCAAAAGTTGAATCTCGAAACCTCAAAGAGATTAATCACACACATCTCGATTCCCTTAACTTTTGCCACCCAAAGGGCAATGCGACCGTAATCAATTTATTTATCTCTTCCAAACTCTTAATACATCGGTTTTCGCTTATGTCGATATTCCTCATGTTGTGTCATCAAATCCTAATTCCACAAAGTATTTATTCCCGTTAGGGTCCAACATTTAACGACAACAAATTTCCAAGTAACATTTAAAATCACTCAACTTCCTAACCACAACCACAATCACCATTTTGCTTAATTCGATCCTCAAAAGAAATGATATTGCAACTTCAAGTTTTCATAGTCTAAAACTACTAAGAGACTTTCCTCCTAAGTTTATCCTCAAATCCTTATAATCATCCAAACACGGAACTAGCGTAATAGGATGGCTAGTTACCATATTCGAACTTCTTATTTACTCCCAAATAGACATATCCTAAACATGGTCTTCAAACCAATACTAAACTTCTAAGTCCAAAAGACTAAATCACTAATGAGTTAAGAAGTCATAGCCAATTCCTTCGACCTTATACCATCGAATATCATGAACTATTACTCACAAATCATGACAAGCATCAAGCTTTACAATTATTAAACATACCTCACCACACCTTCCTCAAGGACACCAACTCTCACCACCATATGGTGAAACTAGATCTATAACATTTTCCTCAAATCACATGTTCATTCTAACAAAACTAATATTCCACCAGATTCAAAGTTCTTCCGACTAAGTATAATATACCTCAAACCGATGGTTCTGACATCCATAAAATGATACAAGAGGGAGGTAAGGATACTAATGGTAAGGTGGAGGAACTTTCAAGAGAAATTTTCAAGAGGCAAATAGGTTGAAGGAGAAAGAAGCTCTTAGATAGAAGGAAGAGAGAATAATCCAATAAGGACGAGAGAATTCATAGATGAAGAAGAAATCAACTTCAATTTAAGCTTGTAAATCTTCAAATCTTCGGTAGAGGATACTCCTTCTAGGTAACACAGATCTCTTCTACACGAGGTCCAACCATCTTCATAAGAGACAAAACAAATTAAGTTACTCCTAACAATTAGCATAAACAAATAGACTACAACATAAATCCTAATCTACCCATCCTACCATTCTATCTCACAAGTTTATTATTTTATTAAGGTCAAGTTATTTATGCAAGGGTACACAAACGTGCGTCGGGAGCACAATAGCTCTGATACCAACTGTGACACCCTCAAATTTGCGGAAAGAAAAAAAAATTATTTAAATACATAAAAGTTAATAAAATATAACGAAGGTGTCATAAAATAAAAAGGGTCATTACAAAACGAAATAATATTATACAAAATAAATTATACAAGACGGGAGACATATCTCCCGTATAAATACGGAAATAAAAGAGTGTATAATAATATACAAACTATGAACCGAATATAGGTCCAAGGTAAATACTTCGCTCGCTAGCTCGTCAATGTACCCCAAATATGCAGTCACCACCTGTTCGACCGCATTAAATATAAACACGGAAGCCACAGTCAGTGGGGAGTAACTCCGAGTCCTCACAGCCACGAAATGTCAAGTTTAATAAAACATGAATAACATAAAAGCAATGTATATGAACAATACAAAACTTTAACATATATGATATGCTTTTCATGTTATGCAACAGATAACTAACAAATAACCTAGCATGTGAAAGCTATCATGTGAAACCGATAATAAACTATAACTCGAGGTAGGGAAGCTGGTATGCTAGCTCAGAGGTTCCTCTCAGAAACATGGCCGTGATACACTCAAACCCTAATCAACATGTAATCATGTGAATCAGTTAACAATCGGTAATCCAAACTCTATCAATCTAGCCGGCTTGCATCTCACCTTCTAGAACTATAGAATCAACCAAAACATGAAAGACAAATACTTCTACAAACATGCATAAGTTCTTAGCACCGTCAATAGTCGACTTCTGTAACTCGAGGCTATACCACAAGGTAGGAAAACATCCTAGTTCTAGACTGATCAGACCTAGCGACAACAGCTATTCCATTCCCCGTCTCATGACATAACCGTACACGAGAAACTCTACTAGGCGACCCCCCTAAGCAGAGATGGCTAGTACTTAAGCTGGCTCCAGTCCCAAAACGGATCAGGCAGCCATGCCCCGACTTGGATATAAACCCACCAAGCCGAGACACAAAAGCTATCAAGCAGTGAACTCCATATGCTCGTTAAAGATAGTACGGCCTATCAATGTCGTGGTCCAAGATACTCATTTAGAATTAGTATGGTCAAGACGCCATATACTCATAATTCTCTATGGGTACTTAGTCAACACGACACCAACCCTATAATAAAACAGTCACGGGAAAAACATCCTATCATGTGACTAATTGCATATCAATAATAATCAAATATCATATCGCCTCATATCTACTAAGGCTAATTCAATAATTAAATACAACTGTACTTGAAGACAAATCCCCGACCCGAGTCCCGCGACGGGTCATCAGTCAAATCGGGGCTGACTAGATCTTAGTTTGACCAAACCCGTTGGATCAAACCGGCTCGAAACAGAGTCTTTATCACATAGACATAAAATCAACATAATCATTACATGTTATATTATTAAA
>JAIUZE010028837.1:0-15886 GCA_022085475.1 Heliosperma pusillum
GCCTTGCAAATTTGTTCCTTAAAAAGATGATTAAACGTTCTTTATCTCGCACACCTGCCTCATTACGAAATCAGCTATAAGCAGTGATTCATTTGCTCCTGGCATTGGGACATGGGTTTGGCGTAGTTGCTCAGTCAAGTACTTGAGCTTACCGTCAGCAATGGCAGCATTCCGTAATGCCGCCTCCCAGTCCGCAAAGTTGGACCTGTTATTCTTCAGTCGCGTTGACTTATTCATAGTGTCCATGAACATCTTAAGCCAGGACTCACGTCCGAGCGTGGCACTTGGCATTGGGTCATCAGTATGTCCATCCATTTTGTTATTAAGCAGTTATATCTGTATATATGACTGTGAAAAAAAAAAATATGATAAGTATTCATCGTTTTAAATTTTGAGTCTAATGAAAAACTGTTTAATTCGATGACTCGTGCATTTATACAATTGACCTCCCTCAAGAATTATATAAATGATCCCAAGACTCAATTTCTGTAAATTGATTAGCCAACCTCTTGGCTAATTCTACTTTTAGAATTCCTGGTCGATAAATTCTGTAAATTCTATCTTTATTAGTCCTCATAAAATCACGAGATATTACTCGTACTATAATGTTGAGATAAAATAGGTCAACACTCACTACTTACCCAACGTAGAAGGGGTCATATTATGACTTCCGACGAAGAAGGGGTTCATAGTAGTTTTCCATATAAAGACTAATCTCAATTTTATTTATAGGGGAAGGTCCCATCATCTTAACTTTAATTCATTTTAAGTGAACGAATGTCTAGCAACTCGAGAATGATTTAACTAAGGTGATGGCCCTAAAAGCGAGTGACATATGTATGTCCATGATAAAATATTCAAACTATATGAATCATTTTCATGCATTTTTAGTTTAGGTGGTTTGGTTTAGGCGGAATATGATGCAATTATCTATCATGTGATGGAAAGTAAACGAGAATGAAAAACGTAAAAGGAAAAACATGTCCTAGTGTGGCCTATCCTACCAAAAAGAATAAATACAACTCGTAATCCAACTGATTGGACCCTCGAAGCTTGACTTGATCACCTTCTTGGTCCATGTAGCGGGAGTGAGCTCCAATCTCCATCTTTAGTCTTCTTTGAAATTACAACAAATAAAATTACATAGATCCTATTTATTACATACTAATTTCAAAACCCAAAACTAAAATAATGGAGATTCGAGATCTCAAAATACATCCAAGACTATGTTACCATCATTACGGTAACACAATCTACTAAGGCCACACTAAGTTACAACTGATTGTAAAAATACGTTAAATATTCATTCAAACAATCCAAAAGATATTATAAAAGCACCAACTAAAATAAAACATGCAAGACATAATACATTTATTACGTTGTTTTATTATCCAAACCACCCTTTTAACATAGATTATAATTATGTGGTGATTCTGTAATTACCACATTAATTACAATCTCGATTCATTTTACTGATAAAATGAACCATCCTAAAACATTTCAAACTGCTTTAAAATGTAAGATATTTAGCATATGTGAACCGTTTCACATTAATTATACACAATCCGAATGATGTACAATTAAAGGCCCAAAAAACTTTGAATACGGCAGAAAAACAGTAAATTTTTTTCGGCAGCAATTTTTTTTCGGCAAAAATGGTCCTTATCGACATAATAGGGAAAAATTAATATCCTTTCAAATGATAAACTCATTCAACATCATTTCCATTTTCATTTTAATCTAATCTTTATTAAATTAAAACATCTACAAATCTATTGTATGTTATTTTAACATATTAAAATAACAAAACAAATCTAAATGAAAACGAATACGAAAGGAAATACGATTCTGTAAGTAGCTCGATCGAGCAGAAATTAAACAATTAAGTCTCTCGATCGTAAAGAAAACGTGTCGATCGAGTATAATATTTACTCGATCGACTAATTCTTCCTAGTCGACAAACAAGGACCTCGATCGAGTATAAACATCACTCGATCGAGACACTAAAGTCCTCGATCGAGCGAACAAGCTACTCGATCGACCAAAAAATTTGAGAAAACAAAACTTCTCGATCGAGCAAACACAAGAACTCGATCGAGACAAAAACTCCCAAAAACCTCTCGATCGAGACACCCAAGTCCTCGATCGAGACAAACACACAGCGAAAAATAGTTTCGGTTTATGAAATCAAATTAAAACAATTTCGTGGCCTATGCTCTGATACCACTTGTGGGAAATCGGTATTACCACAATACAATTATTATAGGACTATAACGAAAAGTAATAATTTGATTATCGAGTCATAAACGAAAACAAAGAAAAAGATTTAGAAATCAACCTTCGGTCCTAGCAATAGGCGTAAAGAACAGAGATATCAAGGTAGATATCCTCCTAATCGTTGCACCCAAGATGCTCCGAGAAATACCCTTTTCTTTTGCTAGAAAGAGAACATCTTACGCGATCTCACTGATGAGAAGGAGGTTTTGTGTATCTTACGCGATCTCGCTGATGAGAAGGAGGTTTTGTGTTTTTGTGAAAAGTTACTGTTAACTTTTTCTTTTTGTGATGTGTGAATCTGATAGATGGAGGCTCAAGTGAAAATTAGGTTAGAATTTTTCTTTTTCACTTCCCATGCTTCTCACGACTCATAAGGGTTTTATATGAGGAGATTTTGTCTCCTCAAAAATAACTACCCATTGACTAAAAACCGAGTGTATCTGGATACTTTCGTTTTTGGTCATTTTAGCTTCCAATATAATGTAATTTATTATAATCGTCGTTTTACATGGACCGACATTATAATACATCATTAATTATAAATATCCGTATATTTATAATTTGCCAATTAATTATAACGGTTTATGTTTAATTAGCTTACATTATATACAACCATTAAATATAACATTTTATATTCAATTTACGAATTACAGTTAATTCGTCTCAGCTAACTTTATTTAATCATTATTAAATAATTGTCTCATCATCACATTGACTAACCTTTTAGTCAAATACACTGACTAACCTTTTAGTCATATAATAGGGCATCAATATGATTATTTTCTCAAATAATCACATCTCTCAAACACATCCTATAGGTGTGACTTTTAGGGACCAGTTGATCACCGCCATCTGTATGACAATAACGTCAAACTTATCTAGCAAGCCAACCGTTATTGATAAACGTTAATCAACTAATTATTATACAAAGTATACCCTGTGAACCTACAGAGATTTATTTATGTTATTGCACTAACTGTGGAGGACACTGGCTCCAACAATTGGAAGATGAATTGCACTAAATATCTTGGAGATATCAAAACTGGAAAGATGTTTCAGTTGGTAATTTATCCCTATCGTTTATGTTATGATCTCAACTTTGGTATATAGATACGAGTCGTGATTCTTACCCTATTTAATTGTAATTTGGGCATCCTAGCAAGGATAAAGGCAAGGACAAGCAAGCCTAAGAAGGCTCTTCAATGGAAGCAAAGGTAGCTACCCATAATTGAAGACCTATGGAAGCTTGATCTCATTTTGAATTGTCAAAATTTTGGGATGTATTTTGAGACATTCATTTTAGAACTTTTATAATTTCCTTGTTTGACATGGAAATTTGTTCAATTCCTTTTATTGACATTGGTTGTAATTGGATTTAGTGACTTGGTTCTCAACCCAAGTCATTCGGTTTGTTGAAAGTTTTTAGTTCTAAAAACTTGTCATCATACTATACTTGCACAAATAACATAAATTGTATCGACTCAAATTGATCATATTAGTATTATGATGATTGGATCATCATAATAAAAGGCTAAGAATTCGATTCTCACTTTGAAAGATCTATTACTAAGTCAAAATTGAGTTATTGAACTCAAAGTAGGAAGTCTACCAAACTAATTGGCCTCACCACTTATAAAGATTGTAATTCAAATGAATATGAGTACACCTCTTTAGCTTATAGAACTAGTCTATCTCGAAGCTAAGATTCGATGTCTTTACAATGAAATCTTTAGTAGATCACTTAAGGTGATGTCGTGATACTTCTACCTCCCTCACGAGTATGAGTACAAAATTGTGTGTGGCTCATAAGGCTATCTTTATGGAAAATAGTTGTATTTTCTAAAGATAGAGTGGGAGAAAATAAGCCACAACGAAAACCTAGTTAGGAACTAGTGAGGAAACCAAAAGAAAATGTTCTTAGGTTAGACTCAAGACTAGTGAGGAGACCAAAAGAAATCGTTCTTAGGTGAATCCTTAGACTAGTGACGAGACCAAAAGAAATTGTTCTTGATATAATAAGATTATGATCTATGAAGTGGAAGTACCTAGAAATTTTGAATTTCGATTTTCTAAAAGAGACTTATGAAACTATATGGAATCTATGCAAAGAAAATGTTTTATTTGGAGTTGTCCAATTGTAGTTGCATGGATATACATGTAGATGTCTACTTAGATTTAACAAATCATCAATGAAATAATGCGTAACTATATCTAAGTTAATGCGTAACTATGCTTAGATCCAAATCATCAATGAAATACCTCATAATAGGTGTGCACAAGCTACACATCAAAACCACATGTCCAAATAGGGATTTGGAATAGGATGTGTACATGACACAAGCCTATTGTATGTATCTACCTAGAGGTTATGATGATCTTTTCTATTATAAGATATAAGAAGGGTTTCACTCGAATTGAGATAAAGTCATGTATAGACATGAAATTCAGTGGGAGTTAAAGTCATGTATAGACATGAAGTTAAGTGGGAGTTTAAGTTATCATGTAAAGACATGAAGTTCAGTGGGAGAAATTGTTTTCCACGTGAATGACGTTTCACTCATTAAGAGTAACATATTCATATTACCTTTTTGAAAGGAGCGGTTGGATTTTAATGTTGGATGAAAGAGGGAAACATGTATACTAAAATCAAAATCTATTGTGGAATAGAAGATTTTAGCTTGGCATTTAAAAGGTATCTTATATAAATAAGATCCTTAATCTATACAACAAGTTAAATTGGTTGTTTATGTTGATAAAAGTGGAATCACTATGAAAGGGTCATAGTCATCCACTGAACCTAAGAATTGTTGATCACATGATACCGATCATGTATGCCATTACATATACGTACCTAAATAAATTGTATGCTAGGAGCATGACAAGCCTATAACAATTTAATCCACATGAGTGTCATTGGATAGCCTACTAGAAAATCCATAGGGTTCTCAAGGAGAACTAGGGATTCATTCTTGTGTTTGGTAAAGAAAATTTGGTAATGTGGTAAAGGTTACACAAACCCAAATTTCCAAACTTATAAGGATTTGTAGAAATCCTAGGCGTACCTTTGTTATATAAGAAGCGAATAACTAAAAGGATGATTGAAGAGTCAATCATTATAAATTCTACAAATAGAGATCTAGTACATTATGATGAGGATAAGGTGGTTTAAAAGGAACTAATGGTAGATCCTTTCACCTAAATACCTATCAGTTATCATGATAACAAGTGGGAGTATCTTTTAAGTTAAAGAGCCCAACACTAGATAGAGCTCTAGACATGTTCATAGATGAATTCATGTTATTAGGAATAACGTTGGATGGAAGGAAAAAGCAATTCACAAGGTTGGAATAAATCAATATATCGTATATTCACTACCCAAGCCTTTATTGCATTTCATAAGATCGTCATGAATTGTCATGGACAAAATATACTTTAGATTATATGATATGAAGCAATAACATTGTGTTGATTGTGTGGGAAATCGGTATTACCACAAAACAATTATAATAGGATTATAACGAAAAGTAATAATTTGATAATGCTAGTCATAAACGAAAACATGAATAAGAGTAGAGATTTAGAAATCAACCTCCGGTCCTAGCAATTGGCGTAAAGAACAGAGATATCAAAGTAGATATTGCAACAGGAGTATGTGATCAAGACAAGACACGAGCTCAAGACAAGACTCAACATCAAGACAACAACACCATTCAAGACAACAACATCCTTTCAGACAACACCATGACCAGTTATGACAATGTCCTATTCAGTCCAAGCCACAACCACTTCAAGCCTGCTAAGACAACACCACCACAACCAGAACAAAGCCTAGCCATCCACTTCCCAAGACTAAGCCACAACAAGGCACAGCCAACAGCCCAACAAACCCAACACAACAAAAACAGCCCTCAGCCAAAAACAGCCTATCACAGCCTTTCTAAACAGGGTCCATGGGGGCCTCACACAATCAAACAAGTCTAACCAACCCTCAAACCTATGTCTTGGGAAGGTCCTCTACAACTTTCCCCAGGACTTCCCTTCCAAGAAACAAACACACAAAGATTTAGCTTAGGGACAACTTCAGACTGTCCAGATTTCAGCCTTTTGCAGTAGTTAACATGTCACTATCAAACTTTCCTTTTATGATCAAACAAGCTCGAGGGCCTTTTAGCAGGACCTTTGGCATCCATCCCACTTCAGTTGAGCTCAAGAATCAAGCTCAGAAGTCCACCCCTCCACCAGTTTCAACCCCAACAAACCAATTAAGGCAGATTGTCCTATTAGAACTACTTTTCTACTTTATTGCTTTATGCTGAACAATGTAGCTGTTATTTTTGTTTCTTTTGCAAACCCATTGTGGCCCTAGGATGTAATGAACGAATAGGATGTAATCTCCTTGCCTATATAAGGCCTTTTCCTAATGAATGAAAGATAGATTTGAAGTAAAATATAAAACTGAAACCTTGTTTCTGTTGCAATCTCTTGGCTGTGTGCTTGAGACAACTTCCTTTGCTTTGTGCTTGGAAGTGAGCTTGGGTCCTTAGCTGTGTGCTGGGATCAAGGTTCAACCCTCAATCATTGGCTTTGTGCTTTGGTTAAGGTCCTATCCTTGTTCTTTAACAATCAATTCAAACAGAAACAGAGTATTTGCAAAGTGTCTTAACCTTAGTTCAAATTGTCATTGTTTAGTTGTCTTTCTGAATAGTTTCAGTGCAAATTGGTTATCAGAGCTTTGGTTTGTGAGTTCATCTACCTAACTACATTAAAAACACAAAATACAACCATGAGTGAAGAGAGAATCACAGGTCTTGAAAACACAGTTCAAGGTCTTGTCAGAACTGTAATGGAGGTCTCTAGATCTGTCAATGAACTCCTTGAGGGCCAACAGAACAATGATACAAGGGGAGGCAGAGGTCGAGGAAGAGGAGCACCTTTCCCACAAGGTGGAGGAAGGAGGAGACAACCTGTAGATCAGTTTGAAATGTCAGATTCAGATGGCTCAGATCACAGTCTTCTCAGACACCAAGACAAAGATATCAAGGTAGAGATTCCTGACTTTCTAGGTAGCTTGAACCCTGATGATTTCTTAGATTGGCTAAGGTCTGTAGAAAGAGTCTTTGAGTTTAAAGGATACACTGATAGAAAGGCTTTTAAGGTTGCTATCATGAAACTAAAAGGCTATGCCTCACTGTGGTATGAAAACATGAAAACCTTGAGGGTTAGGGAAGGGAAAGAACCTGTAAAGTCATGGCTCAAACTGAAAAAGAAAATGAGAGCTAAGTTTGTCTCTAGGGACTACACTCAAGACATGTTCATTAAGCTTACTCACCTAAAGCAAGACCAAAGACCTTTAGAGTCCTACCTAAGAGACTTTGAACAACTCACTTTGCAATGTGAGGTTGTTGAGAAATCTGAACAAAAGATAGCAAGGTTCTTAGAGGGGTTGGATGAAAGGATAGCTAGTAAAGTCAGGCTACAAAACATATACTCCTTTGAGGAAGCTGTCAACTTGTCTTTGAGGGTAGAAAAATTGGGAAAAGGAAAGGCCAGTGCTTCTAAGACACCTTCCAGAACCCCCACCTTCAAGCCTTTTGTAGGAGTCAAGATAGGAGAACCTGTGGTTCCTGTTAAGACCCCTTTCAACCTTGATAAAGGCAAGGCTGTTGAGGCAGGCCAAAGGAAGACTACCCCTCTCAAAAAGTGCTTTCAATGTCAAGGGTATGGACATTTTGCTAGAGAATGTCCATCTAAAAGGGCTCTGAGTACCCTAGAAGTAATCCATTGGGGAGATGATGAAGTGTTGGTCTGTGATGAAGAGATGGAAGAGCCTGAGGTAGAGGCTAGTGAGGAGTTGATAGAGCCTGATGCAGGGTTAAGTTTGGTAACATGGAGAGTAATGCATACTCAACCACAACCTTTGGAAGAGGACCAAAGACACCAGATCTTTAGGACCAGATGTACCATCAAGGGTAGAGTATGTAACCTCATTATTGATGGGGGAAGCTGCACTAATGTGGCCTCCAAAACACTGATAGACAAGCTAGCTCTACCCACCAAAGACCACCCCCTACCTTACAAACTCAGATGGCTAAACAAAGGGGCTGAGATCAAGGTGGATAAACAATGTGTTATACCTTTCTCAATTGGTAAAGGGTATGTGGATGAGAGTCTTTGTGATGTTCTACCTATGGATGCATGTCACCTTCTGCTTGGGAGACCATGGGAGTTTGATAGGGATGCCATACACCATGGGAGGGACAACACCTACACCTTTAAGTATGGGAAGAAGAAGATCACCCTAGCACCTTTACCACCTGCTTTAAAGATCAACCCAAACCCCATGAGTGAGGCTTCCAAAGAAGTCATGTTGATAAGTGAATCAGAAATAGCACAAGAGCTAAGTGAGCTACAACCTGTATACATATTGCTAGTCCAAGGAGACTGGGATGAGTATCATTGATATCCCTGAAGAGGTCAAATCTATCCTAGAAAGTTATGGTGATGTCTTCCCTACTGAGCTTCCTAGTGGACTGCCACCACTTAGAGGAATAGAGCACCACATTGACCTAGTGCCTGGAGCTATCTTACCCAACAAGCCAGCCTACAGGAGTGACCCTAAGGCTACACAAGAGCTCCAACTTCAAGTAGGTGAACTACTCAACAAGGGCTATGTCAGAGAGTCCCTCAGTCCTTGTGCTGTACCAGCCTTGCTTGTGCCCAAAGAAGGATGGGACTTGGCGTATGTGTATTGATAGTAGGGCCATCAACAACATTACCATCAAGTATAGGTTTCCCATACCTAGACTTAATGATATTCTGGATGAGCTAAGTGGGGCTCAAGTGTTCACTAAGATTGATCTGAGGCAGGGCTACCACCAAGTGAGGATAAGAGCAGGGGATGAATGGAAGACAGCTTTCAAGACTAAACATGGGCTCTATGAATGGTTGGTGATGCCTTTTGGGTTGTCTAATGCCCCTAGCACCTTCATGAGGTTGATGACAGAAGTCCTAAGGCCTTACTTAGGCAAATGTGTAGTGGTTTACTTTGATGACATTCTTATTTACAGTTCAACTAAGGGAGAACATTTGCAACATCTGAAGTTGTTGTTTGAGGTCCTAAGAGAGAACAAGTTGTATGGCAAGCTAGAAAAGTGCACCTTCATGCAGCCTGAGGTTTACTTCCTTGGGTTCATCATCTCTAAGAAAGGAGTGGCAGTTGATCCTGAGAAGGTGCAAGCAATCAAGGAATGGCCCATTCCTCAAACTGTTACTGATGTTAGAAGTTTCCATGGGTTAGCATCTTTCTATAGGAGGTTCATACAAGGGTTTAGTTCAATCATGGCCCCTATTACTGAGTGCATGAAGAAGGGAGAGTTCAGGTGGAATGAGAAGGCTGAAAGGTCCTTCAATCTGATCAAAGAGCTATTGTGTAAATCTCCAATATTGGTTCTACCAGATTTTAACAAACTCTTTGAGGTAGAGTGTGATGCCAGTGGCCTTGGCATAGGAGCTGTGCTTACTCAAGAAAAGAAACATGTGGCATACTTCAGTGAGAAGCTAAATGGGGCCAAGCTTAACTACTCCACATATGACAAGGAATTCTATGCCATTGTGAGGGCATTGAATCATTGGGGACACTACTTGAAGCCTAAGCCTTTTGTGCTTCATTCTGATCATGAGGCTCTCAAATACATCAATGGACAGCACAAACTCAACCCCAGGCATGCCAAATGGGTAGAGTTCTTGCAATCCTTCTCATTCTCCAGCAAGTATATAGAGGGTAAGAACAATGTTGTAGCTGATGCATTGTCTAGAAGGTCTGTAATGTTGACCTTCATGGAGCAAAGGGTGTTGGTGTTTGAATTTATGAAAGAGCTCTATCAAGAAGATCCAGACTTCAAGCATGAATGGGAGGTATATCAAGAAGGGCAAGTCAAGAAAGGGAGCAAATACACAGCTCAGGAAGGATACTTATTCTATGGGAACAAACTGTGTGTGCCTAAGGGACCTTATAGGGGACTACTGGTCAAAGAAGTTCACTCCAATGGCCTTGTTGGTCACTTTGGGGTACAGAAGACCTATGACATATTACAAGATCAGTTCTATTGGCCTAAGATGCTCAGTGATGTGCAAGATGCCCTCAAGAGATGCAGGTCTTGTCAACTAGCCAAGGCACATTTTCAAGCAGGCCCTTACACACCACTTCCAGTGCCAAACAAGCCATGGGAAGACCTCAGTATGGACTTCATTGTAGCCTTACCTAGAACTCAAAGGGGAAAAGACTCAATCATGGTGGTTGTAGATAGATTCAGTAAGATGGCACATTTCATTGCTTGTAAGAAGACTGAGGATGCTTTGGGGGTAGCTGAACTATACTTTAGGGAGGTTGTCAAGTTACATGGGGTCCCTAGAAGCATTGTCTCAGATAGAGACACAAAGTTCATGAGCCACTTCTGGAGAACCTTGTGGAAGCTATTGAAGACCAGGTTATTGTTTAGTACTTCTCACCATCCCCAAACTGATGGGCAGACAGAAGTCACTAACAGAACACTAGGGAAGATCTTAAGGAGCATTGTTTCTAAGTCATTGAAAGATTGGGACCTCAGGCTAGCACAAGCTGAGTTTGCCTTCAACAGAGCTCCCTCCAGCAGCACAGGTAAAAGTCCTTTTGAAACAGTTTATGGCACTAATCCTCTCATGCCTACAGACCTAGCACCAGTCAAAGGAAACAAGGCAAGCTATGATGCAAAGAAAAGAGTTGAGCAAATGATACAGATTCATGAGCAAGTCAAGAAGCAGATTGAAAGGTCCAATGAATTGTACAAGGCTAGGTCCAAGGGACCTAAGAAAGCAAGGGAGTTCAAGGCAGGGGATCTTGTATGGTTGCATTTAAGAAAAGAGAGATTTCCAGACAAGAGGAGAAACAAGCTCATGCCAAGAGCTGATGGACCATTTGAGATATTGGAGAAGATAGGCACAAATGCTTACAAGGTGGATCTACCAGGAAGCTATGGGGTACATGGTACTTTCAATGTTGGAGACCTGAGCCCTTACCATGGTGAATCAGATGATGAAGGTGAGGAAGATTTGAGGGCAAATCCTTTTCAAGAAAAGGAGGTTGCAATAGGAGTATGTGATCAAGACAAGACACGAGCTCAAGACAAGACTCAACATCAAGACAACAACACCATTCAAGACAACAACATCCTTTCAGACAACACCATGACCAGTTATGACAATGTCCTATTCAGTCCAAGCCACAACCACTTCAAGCCTGATAAGACAACACCCCCACAACCAGAACAAAGCCTAGCCATCCACTTCCCAAGACTAAGCCACAACAAGGCACATCCAACAGCCCAACAAACCCAACACAACAAAAATAGCCCTCAGCCAAAAACAGCCTATCACAGCCTTTCTAAACAGGGTCCATGGGGGCCTCACACAATCAAACAAGCCTAACCAATCCTCAAACCTATGTCTTGGGAAGGTCCTCTACAACTTTCCCCAGGACTTCCCTTCCAAGAAACAAACACACAAAGAGTTAGCTTAGGGACAACTTCAGACTGTCCAGATTTCAACCTTTTGCAGTAGTTAACATGTCACTATCAAACTTTCCTTTTATGATCAAACAAGCTCAAGGGCATTTTAGCAGGACCTTTGGCATCCATCCCACTTCAGTTGAGCTCAAGAATCAAGCTCAGAAGTCCATTCCTCCACCAGTTTCAACCCCAACAAACCAATTAAGGCAGATTGTCCTATTGGAACTACTTTTCTACTTTATTGCTTTATGCTGAACAATGTAGCTGTTATTTCTGTTTCTTTTGCAAACCCATTGTGGCCCTAGGATGTAATGAACGAATAGGATGTAATCTCCTTGCCTATATAAGGCCTTTTCCTAATGAATGAAAGACAGATTTGAAGTAAAATATAAAACTGAAACCTTGTTTCTGTTGCAATCTCTTGGCTGTGTGCTTGAGACAACTTCCTTTGCTTTGTGCTTGGAAGTGAGCTTGGGTCCTTAGCTGTGTGCTGGGATCAAAGTTCAACCCTCAATCATTGGCTTTGTGCTTTGGTTAAGGTTATATCCTTGTTCTTTAACAATCAATTCAAACAGAAACAGAGTATTTGCAAAGTGTCTTAACCTTAGTTCAAAATTGTCATTGTTTAGTTGTCTTTCTGAATAGTTTCAGTGCAGATATCCTCCTAATCGTTGCACCCAAGATTGTATGAGATATACCCTTCTCCTTTGCTAGAAAGAGAACTAAAGTTACTGTTAACTTTTGTTTTGTGATTTTTCTCAAAAGTTACTGTTAACTTTTGTTAACTTTTGTCTGTTGTGTGAATGATAGAGAGGCTGTGTGAGAGAGAGATGAATTAGGTTAGAATTTTTCTACTGCTTTCCTCTTCCCTTTCTCACGGCACCTTTGGGTTTTTATATGAGGAGATTTGGTCTCCTCAAAATAACGACCCATTGACTAAAAACCGAGTGTATCTGGAAACATCCGTTTTTTGGTCATTTTAGCTTCGAATATAATGTAATATCTTATAATCGTCGTTTTACATGGACCGACATTATAATACATCATTAATTATAAATATCCGTAGACGACAACTATTATGCCCTAGAGGTCAAAGATTCTCTTTGTAATTTGTTTTTTATTGTAGTCTAATCATAGTAATATGGATAAAAAAAATAATGTATATAAAGTTACAGAATTTTACAATCTTATCTTGTGTTCTCCACTATATTATTTTCGTTATTTATAAATGTTCTCTCTAAAAAGTAATGATGATGATGATAATAATAATAATAATAATAATAATAATAATAATAATAATAATAATAATAATAATAATAATAATAATAATAATAATAATAATAATAATAATAATAATAATAATAATAATAATAATAATAATAATAATAATAATAATAATCTTGAGTAATCTTGAGTGTAGGACTGTTGTTAGGCGACAGCGTCAGGAGGATAGTATTACCAGGGTTATTCTTGCTTGGGGGTGCCTGGAGGGGGTTTGCAGCTTTTGCAGGAGTATTTCGCTGAGGTTCCTCTTTCATTTTGTGTGGAGGAGGATCTGGATTTGAGTGAGCTAAACCTCCGCCAGTGTCGGCGGAAGATTTGTGATGGTCATTATACTGCTTCTGTTAGGGTGCTTTCTTCCTCTGACGTCGCCTCCTACACTGATACCACTCTTGGTGCTTTGCGAGAGAAGCATCATGTCGCCCCATCTCCTTCATTGCCTCCTTTACCTGTGGATCATCATTCTCTTGTTGCCTCTTCGGCAATGATTTTGGATATGATTCGTGGTTTCCCGCGTGGCACTTCTTGCGGGAGGGATGGGCTTCGTGCCCAACACCTTATGGACGGTCTGAGTGGTGCTGTCGTGGCTGTCTCTGATGATTTGATCGCTTATGTTACTAGGGTGGTTAATCTTTTTTTAGAGGGCCGGTGCCCTGTAGCCCTTGGTGAATACATTGCCAGCGCTCCCCTTACGCCGCTTGTTAAACCGGGCGGGGGTGTTCACCCTATCGCTGTTGGCACTGTCTGGAGACGTCTTGTCTATAAGGTTGGTGCTTGTTTAGTTGGTCCTTCTTTGTCTACTTATTTTTTCTGGCCTTCAGTTTGGGGTTGGGGTGTCCGGTGGAGGAGAGGCTATCTTGCATGCCTTGAATCGGCTTATTGAGGGTCGTGGTGGTGATGTGGGGTTGTCTATGTTGCTAGTTGATTTCCAGAATGCTTTCAACCTTGTTGATCGTGTGACTATGCTACAGGAAGTCCGCCGTCGTTGTCTGGTTCTTTCCCGTTGGGTGGAGTTTTGTTACTCTAGCCCTGCCCGTCTTTTATTATGGGGAGCATTGCTTGTGGTCTTGTCAGGGTGCTCAGCAGGGTGATCCCTTAGGCCCTTTGCTTTTCTCTTTGGTTTTGCATCCCTTATTGTGCAAAATCCGGGACTCTTTTGATCTTTCTATGCAAGCCTGGTATTTGGATGGTAGCACCATTTTTGGGGACACTTTGGAGGTGGGGGCTGTTTTGTATTTGATTATGGTAGATGGGCCTCGTTTTGGTCTCCATATTAATGTGGCTAAGACTGAGGTCTTTTGGCCTATCGAGGATCCTCGGAGTCGGCTTCCCAGTGTTTTCCCCCCAACTATTGCTCGGCTCTTACGTGGTGTCTCTATTTTGGGTGGACCTGTTAGTACTTGTCCTATTTTTGGCGGTGATCTTGTGACGAGGAGAGTGACTAAGACCATTGAGCTTATGGCCTTAGTCGCGAGGATTGAGGACCCGCAATGCGAGTTGCTTCTGCTTCATGCTTGTACTGGTATTTCTAAGCTCTATTTTTCTCTTCGTACTTGCTCCCCTGGAGTCTTTAGGTCTGTCCATCTTCACTTTGATGCAACGCTTCGTTCTGGCATGGAACGTATACTCACCGCGTTTGGGCCTGGTTTTGGGGATTGGCAGTGGTGCCTTGCCACTTTCCCTTTTCAGTTGGGTGGGCTCGGTGTTTATGCTGCGGGGGATGTTTTACATTATGCTTTTCTTGCTTCCCGTTTGCAGTCTGCAGATTTGCAGGCTACGCTCCTACGGCCTTCTGCTATTGTAAATTCTGGTCCTACTTTTGACGATGCCTTGCGGGTATTTTCGGAGGCAACATGTTCTGATTTTTTACGTGATCCTAGTGAAGTCGCTGCCCCTAAAATTATGAAGAAATTGGCAAATATATATTTCGCGACGGTCATTGCTTCTTCAGAATCTGTTTTCTCTTTGACACCGTATCAGCTAGCATTGCGTGCGGTTCCTATCTCTGGGTTGGGTCACACTATGAACATGAGGACTTACCGTAGTGTGCTGGGGTATCGACTCGGTGTCCCGTTATTCACGGTATCTCGGCCTTGTCCTGCTTGCTCTCGGGTTTTTGTTGATAATGTGTATGGGCACCACGCTGTTTCTTGTACTGGTACTGTGGGGGTTAAGTATCGGCATAACCTCGTTCGTGACACCTTATTCGACATCAGCTATAGGTCTGGTATTTCTACGGGCAAGGAGGTTGATATCGGTTTGGTTGACGGGCATGGCGGATCTCTTCGTCTTGCGGATTTGTTACCTTATTCCTGGGACAAAGGGCGTGATGTGTGTGTTGATTTGACAGGGTCTTCCCCCTTGACTCAGACTGGAATGTCCGATTTTGTGCCGGGACGGGTTGTCGCTGATGCTGCTCAGCGCAAATGTGCTAAGTATGGCGATTTATGCGCGGCTGCTGGCTACGGTTTCCTACCCTTCTATTTCTCTTCGCTTGGAGAGCTGAGCTCGGATGTTGTTGACATACTCAAGCGGATCTAGAAATTCTCGGTATCTCAACATGCTGGGGCTCGGGTGGCCGCTTATATCTGTACTAGACTTAGTTTTTCTATATCTAAGGGGGTGGGGGCCCAGATTGTCTATCGCCTCCTCACCAACTTCTTGTAAACTTTACATTTTATTTTAATGAAAGCTGCGCGCATCTATAATAATAATAATAATAATAATAATAATAATAATAATAATGATAATAATAATAATAATAATAATAATAATAATAATAATAA
>JAIUZE010028838.1:0-14385 GCA_022085475.1 Heliosperma pusillum
TCTATATGTATGCATGCTCTACTTTTGTATTTCCTTTTATGTACGTTTAATGTGATATGGCTGGGAGAACCCTGAGTTACTCCCCACTGATTGTGGCGTTCATGTTTTTCATGAATGAACAGGTTGCTTGCATGGATTGACTTTTTGGCTATGATATTTTGGGGTTCGGGTGTGAGCTAGCGGGCGTTGTCCCTGGAAGTTTCACCTCTAGACGATTTTAGATTGTTTGCTAAACACTTGTTCTTTGTTAACATTTTGAGAGACTCCGTCTCTTTGTTATTTTCCGCACTTAGTTTGTAATATTTTGACACTCCTCGTTTTATTTAACTTGCATTTATAAAAGTTTTTAAAACTTCACATTTCCGCTATATAATTCACATGCTTGTATGTTTTATATTTCCGCATTCGCGAGGGTTGTCACAGTTGGTATCAGAGCTTTATCGCTCCCGACGCACACACGTGAACCCTAAACTTAAATTACTTGACCTTGAAATACTAAATGAGAGATGGGTAGACTTAAGGACCTAAGGTGGTAGTCTTTGGTGTACTTGATGTTTGTTAGGTTCTAACTTGTTTGTTGATTGTGTTGAGTGATGTTATGTTTGTTTGTATCTACCGTCTTAAGGTGGAGCATGTGTTACCTAGAAGAAGTATTCTCTACCTAAGATTTGAAGATTTACAAGCCTAATTGAAGTGTATTTCTTCCTCATCTATGAATTCTCTCGTCCTTATTGTCTTATGCTCTTTTCCTTCTATCTATGAACAATATTTTTCAAGAACCACAAGAACAAGTGTTTGTGTCACCACCTAGATCACCACCTAGGAGACCACCACCCTTGAACATCATCTACCCACCCGAAATGGAAGATAATAGAACTATTGGTGAAATCCGGGCAAGAAACTATGAAGAGCAACCGTTGTGTATCGCATACCCTCCCATGGGGAATGTCAATTTCGAGCTAAAGGGGTTCTTTGTTCATAATTTGCCAAGATTTCATGGAATGGTGGGGAATGATCCCAATAGGCACTTGGCCGAATTTCACATGATATGCCAAGGGGCCATCCCTCAAGGAGTGACCGAAGACCAATTTAAGCTTAGGGCATTTCCATTCTCTCTACAAGATTCCGCTAAGGAGTGGTTATTTTGTCTTCCGGCCCATTCCGTCAATACTTGGGTGGGTTTGAAGAAGAAATTTCTTGAGAAATACTACCCGGATTCGAGGCATAACCACTCAAAGAAGCTCATCACTACCATTGAGCAAGACATGGGGGAAACTCTCTATGACTATTGGGAGCGATTCAAAGGCCTCGTGGCAAGGTGCCCTTATCATGGAATGTCGGGGGATGATCTATTGACGGCCTTCAATGAAGGATTATGCCAAAATGACCAACGGATGATTATAGCCGCCACCGGAGGTGGCATTGATACACTTAATGTGGCCGAGACCAACAACATTATTGAGAAGTTGGCTATGAACACAAGAAGCTACGGGAGGAAGAATGAAAGGGGAGGAAGCTCTAGAAATGTATAAACTTTGTGATAGAGACCCACTCGAGGTAGCTTTAACTAATCCCATGGAAGAGGAAGGTTTGCGCTTGTTGTTGGCCTTTGATGTGCAGGAATGTCTTGAAGAATTGGAAAGGGAAGAGCCAATAGAAACATATGAGGAGCTCAACGTCATAGAGATGCTGAAAACAGGGCAAGGCAGAGCTCGACGCAGCCTGCGTCACACGACGCAGCCTGCGTCGTACGACGCAGCCTGCGTCACTGGACGCAGCCTGCGTCCTGCAATGGCTAACTTGTCCGAGTTGTTTGCTTTGAGTATTCCACTCCACAAGCCCCTCCCTTCCATTATCCAACCTCCTAAGGTCGAGTTGAAGACCCTCCCAAGCCATTTAAAGTACATCTTTCTAGGGGACAAGAACACCCTACCACTTATCATTTCAAGCACACTCACCGATGACCAAGAAGGCAAATTGGTATCACTACTTGAAAAGCATAAGGAAACATTTGGGTGGAGCATAGCGGACCTAAAAGGGATAAGCCCGGTGACTTGCATGCACAAGATACGGCTTGAAGTGGATGCCAAACCGGTCCGACAACCCCAAAGGATGCTCAATCCACCCATGGCGGAGGTAGTGCAAGAAGAGGTAATTAAGCTATTGCAAATGGGTATCATTTTCCCTATTTCCGACTCTCGTTGGGTTAGCCCAACTCAATTCGTACCCAAAAAGGGAGGAGTGACGGTAGTCAAGAATGCACAAGGAGACTTGGTCTCCACCCGACCACAAACCGGTTGGAGAGTGTGTATTGACTACCGCCGCTTGAATGCGGTAACATGGAAAGACCATTTCCCGCTACCATTTATTGATCAAATGTTAGAAAGATTAGCGGGGAAAGCTTTCTATTGTTTCCTTGACGGTTACTCGGGGTATTTTCAAATCCCAATCGCCCCCGAGGACCAAGTCAAGACCACATTCACATGCCCATTTGGTACATTTGCCTATCGTCGTATGCCCTTTGGTTTGTGCAATGCTCCGGGAACTTTTCAACGGTGCATGTTGAGTATTTTCTCTGACTATGTAGAACGAATCATAGAAGTATTCATGGACAATTTCACCGTCCATGGGGACTCCTATGATGCATGTCTAAAACACCTTGCTCTTGTCTTAGAGTGATGCCAAGAGTCTCACCTCATTTTAAACTCCGAAAAATGTCATTTCATGGTGACTAGTGGCATCGTTTTGGGACATGTAGTGTCGGAAAGGGGGGTTGAGGTGGATAAGGCTAAGGTTGACATTATCAAAACCCTACCTTATCCCTCTAACACCCGAGACATTAGGTCTTTTCTAGGACATGCCGGTTTCTACCGGAGATTTATTAAGGATTTTTCCAAGATTGCTAACCCTTTATGCAAGCTGTTGCACAAAGAAGCGGAATTTGTTTTTGATGACAAATGTAGGAAAGCATTCAATGACTTGAAGGAGAGATTGGTCACCGCACCAATTATTCAAGCACCACGATGGGATCTTCCATTTGAAATCATGACCGATGCAAGTGACTATGCATTGGGAGTGGTTTTGGGTCAAAAGAGTGACAAGGGACCCCATGTGATCCAATATGCTTCTACCCTCTTGAATGATGCTCAAAAGAACTATTCCACGACGGAGAAGAAATTCCTTGGTGTGATTTATGCTCTAGAAAAATTCCGATCTTATCTCTTGGGCACAAAGGTGATCATCTACACCGATCATGCCGCCATTAGATACCTTGTGGCAAAGAAGGATGCAAAGCCAAGGTTGTTGAGATGGATTCTGCTTCTAAGTGAGTTTGATGTGGAAATAAAAGACAAGAAAGGGGTGAAGAATGTGGTGGCGGATCATTTGAGCCGGCTAAACCATGAAGGAAGACCATCATGCCCTCTTGAGGAGGTTGAAGGAGGTCTCCCTCATGAGTCACTTTATGCTATACAAGTGGAGGAGCCATGGTATGCTACCATGGTCAACTATTTGGTGACAAAGCGGCTCCCAAGCTATTTCTCTTCTCATCAAAAGAACAAAGTCAAATCCGATGCCAAGTACTATACATGGGATGATCCTTACTTGTGGAAGTTTTGCCAAGATCAACTTGTGAGAAGATGTGTGCCCGAGAGTGAAATTCCTTCCATCTTACATCATTGTCATGACTATGCTTGTGGAGGACATTTTGGGCCACAAAGAACCGCTAGAAAAGTGCTTGAATGCGGTTTCTTTTGGCCAAGCCTTTTTAAAGATGCCCACAAATTTGTAAAGACTTGTGACCGATGTCAAAGGGTGGGGAATTTGACAAAGAGAAATGAGATGCCACAACAACCTCTTTTATATTGTGAGATCTTTGATGTGTGGGGAATTGATTTTATGGGCCCTTTTCCAAATTCCGGTGGTTATTTGTACATCCTCTTGGCGGTAGACTATGTGTCAAAATGGGTTGAAGCCATTCCTACCCGCACCGATGATGCCAAGGTAGTAGCCATTTTCATTCAAGAGAACATATTCTCTCGGTTTGGCTTTCCAAGGGCTATCATTAGTGATAGGGGGACCCATTTTTGCAACAAGGTGATTGGAGGCCTTCTCAAGAGGTATGGGGTGAATCATAAAATTTCCACGGCCTACCACCCACAAACAAACGGGCAAGCCGAACTCTCAAACCGTGAAATTAAAGGAATACTTGAAAAGACGGTGAATCCGGATAGAAAGGATTGGAGTAAGAGGCTAGTTGATGCATTGTGGGCATATAGGACCGCTTTCAAAACCCCCATTGGCATGTCCCCATTCCGTCTCATCTATGGCAAGGCTTGCCACCTCCCCGTGGAGGTTGAGCACAAAGCCTATTGGGCTATCAAATCTTTCAATCAAAACCAAGATGAGAGCGGTATGCACCGGAAGCTTCCATTACAAGAACTTGAAGAAATTCGCCAAGATGCTTATGAGAACTCTTCCATCTACAAAGAGAAAACAAGAAGATGGCATGATGGGATGATAAACCATAGAGTTTTCAAGGAAGGTGATAAAGTTCTTGTGTTCCAAAACCGGTTTAAGCTCTTTCCGGGCAAGTTGAGGTCAAGATGGTTTGGACCTTACACCGTCAAGAAAGTGTTTACTCATGGAGCTATAGAAGTGGAGGGGCCCGGGGATGGAAAGCTCCTCAAAGTGAATGGCCACCGTCTCAAGCACTACTTCCAAGGAAGTACCCGGGAGGGGGAAGAAGAGGTCTTGCTTGAAGACCCCATTTATAAACGTTGAAAAGCTTGAAATAGCTAAGTCGAGCCATCGACTCTAAATAAACGGCAAAACATGTACATACTCTATCCTTGTGAATATTTCTTTGAAGTTTCTTTGTTAAATCTTAGCCTTTAAGTTGTTTTAAGTTAGTTAGACATTGCACCAAACAAAATTTTTTTTGAAGTTACTAACGGTTTTGTGAAGTTTTGCGAGTTTTTGGCCGCCTCGGGATGCGTGCCACAGATAAAAAGTTCGGGAATCGATGGAATTTAGATATTGGAGGTTATTATGGACCATTGAAGTGAATTTGCAAGTATGGAGGTGTTTGGAGCACTTAGCAAAAATTTTGCTAAGTGCAAAAGGCAAGGTGATCCGGCAGTGAAGGACGCAGCCTGCGTCGTAGGACGCAGCCTGCGTCGTAGGACGCAGCCTGCGTCGTGACGACGCAGCCTGCGTCGTAGGACGCAGCCTGCGTCGAGTGCTGATTTCGTTTATTTTCCAAATTCTTGCCCGTGTTCTTCATAAAACACAAACCCCATCTCTTTTTTTGTTTTTCACGTCAAACCTACCCAAAACCTACCCCAATCCCTCAAAAAATCCATCTTTCTCACTCAAATCTTCCACAACTTTTATCAAAATCAATCCCATTCTTCATCCTAATCATTTTTCTACACTCAATAACCCCAAAATCAATCTCACTCACCCTAAAACTCAGAAAATCCGTCTTAAAAAACCTAGATTTTTTTTCCTCAAATTCGTTTTTTCGGGTCTTTAGTTGGGTTTTTAAGGCTACTTGTCGAATTCCTACCTATTCTAATCATCAAGGAGCTTGAATCTTGTGGAAAAGCAAAGGTATAACTTCATACTCGACTTTTTCATTATCCTTCAAGTTTTTGCTCTAATTAGGCTAGCTTTAGTCTTAGGTTGAGTTCCCCTTTCCCCTTGCTTGATTGTGTAGTTAGGATTGGATTAAGTTTTCTGAGTAAGGTAAAGAAATTCAACAAACACTAGCTTTTTGAGGTGTAGAAATTGTTGCTCACCAAGTGTTTGTTGAATTGCTTGAGTGAAAAATCTTTCGAGTGATTGCTTGTTATTGTTGTAGTGTGTTGTTTGTTACATTTTGCAGATATGGAACCAAAGATCTCTAAGTTGTTTGGCAAGGGAAAAAATAAGAGGGCCGTGGTGAGTGAGCCCGACACCGAGGTTGAAACGGTGTTCATGGGCTATGAGAGGATGCAAGCTCAATATAAGAAAATTTGGGATCAAATTTCCACTCACCCTCTTGTAGCAACCAAATTCTTTTGCCCAACCACCCTCTATGCCTTAGGCATGTTCGACTTGACAAGGGACATGCTAGCTAAAGTAGGGCTAGAGGCTTATCTCGAGCAAAACTCCTGGGATTACACCTATAGGAGTTTTGCATACGAGTTTCTAGCAACCTTGTCGGAGTTGGATGTGCCCGAAGGTGAGGAGAAAGCCTACCAATTCCGATTGAACCAAACTTGGCATGAAGCCCCAACTTCCGAAATCCGTCAAATCCTAAAAATCACCAAGCAACCCGTAGACATTAGATGCCCAAGGGGCAAAATGCACCAGATGTGGGATAACATTGCCGATGACCATGGCCCGTCTAAGGATGCCAAACTGTCAGCCATCACCCACCCCGTACTCCGCCTAATTACTAGGTTCCTTACCACCATTTTCAACTCCGCGGGAGAACCCACCAAGGTGACGGAGAAGATCCGGCTTTGTTTGTGGACCATGCTTCCGGAGGGGGTAGGGATCCAGGATTGGGCCGATTTCTTTTTGAGAGCTTGCATCAAGCATAGGCAAAAATCGGCAAGGGCAAGCATCCATTGTGGGGGGGTGATTTCTTTCTTGGTAAGGCATTATGAGGGGGGCATTCCTAATGGTCAAGCGGTGAACATATGTAGGGGTTTGACGAGGTACAACCATCTTGGGCTAGAAGAAGTTCACATGTTTAAGACTAGCAAGGAGCAACCCTTAAAAGGGTTTTGGTTGGGAAGTGACGGGCTAAGCTACATGAAGTTGCCTAGACCTTAAAACAATCCTTTACCTAGAGGACCCGCGGCATGGGATTTTGTTTGTCCTAGGGAGGAAAGTTTGGGGGTAAGTAGTGCGGAGGAGAAGGAGGAGGTAGAAGAAGTGCCTTTGAGGCAAAGGAGGGCAAGGAGAGAGGGTGGTGAGCGAAGTGAGCATTTGAGAGAGGAGAGTGAGATCCTTGCAATTGAGCAAGGTCCTTCCCACACCACCAATTTTGAACAACAACAACAACAACAACAACAACAACAACAACAACAACAACAACAACAACAACCACCACCATTTCATTTCCAATCACCATTCCAAAGCCACCATGATACCGACACCCCCATGTTTGATGCAGAGGGTCGTTCTAGCACACCCGTGGAGCCATGGCAACAACAAATGGCTAACTATTTTGCTAGCACCAACGCCGTCTTGGCACACATTAGTGGGAGGGTAGATGCCTCAAACACTTGGCAACAATTACAAGGAGGTAGGCTTGAGAGTTTGGATGATTGGCATAATGTTATGGAGGAGAGGGAGAGGTTGAGAGGGGAAGCCGAGAGGGCTCAAAATAAGGAACGGAAGAGGATGCTATACGGGCAAGAGGAAGCCCGCCTTTGGAGAGAACAACAAGACCAAAGGTGGAAAGAGCAAAATGATATGTGGGCCACCCAAAATGCTTGGAGAGAGCAAGCTACGAACCACTTTAGCGCTCATAATGAGCGCCACCACACCTATCTTCAAGACTCCTATGAAGATGCGGTGGCGCAAGAGGACGTTTATGGATTGGCTAGCTCTCTCTTTGGGATGTCCATGCAACAAAACCCGGGCTACCCTTTTCCTTACACCCAAGCAACCCTTGATGAAGGCATGGAGCAAAGAAGACGGATTAGAGAAGAAAGGGATAGGAGGAGAAACCGAGGAGGTGCCTCGGGGTCTTCTCCTTTCGATAATTGATGAGGTAACATTTTTCTTCTCCTCCACAATGAGGACATTGTGTATTCTAAGTGTGGGGGAGAAGATTGTACATAGTTAATTTGTTTTGTTTGATGCAATGTAATTTTTTTTTATGTCTTTATTTTGAAGAAAAAAGAAAAAAAAAAAAAGAGAAAAAGAAAAGAAAAAAATTGAAAATCCCGGCTAGGTGAAAACCCACAAGGGTGGGCACCTAGGCTAGATTGGGAAGGTGGCCGAGGACGGAATGAAAACCCGAAAGGGCATTCCGGGCAAAATGAAGAATCGAGTTGCGAGCCACCAATGAGAGGAAAGGAAAAGCTAAGGTGAAAACCCGAAAGGGCACCTTAGGCAAAATGAGGGATTTTCAAGAAAAAAAAAATGGAAAAAAAAAAAAATGAAAAAAATTTGAGCATGATTCTTCCTATGATGAGGATTTTGGAGAAATAAGAAGGGAGTGATAAGGAGGAAATTGGAAGGAGGCTAGTTTAGGACCCTTTTATTTTATTTTTTTGAGTCACAAAACTTTGTTCCAAATTGGTGGATTTATGTTTGTGGTCGCTTGGTTGTGCAAATTGTGAAGTTTGGGGCCAACCAAGTAACCATGATTTGCATTAGTGGAGTAATAAGGGGGTGATATAAGGAGTGGATTTGTGTGAAGATTGTTGAGAAAGACCATCTCGCTATGCCTTGGGATAAGGCAAAGATGGTCATACTATTTTATCGGGAGCTATAAGTAGGGAGTAGTTGATTGGAGTCGGAGTAGGTGGCATGTCGTGTCTTTAGTCTTGAGGGATGATATAAGGAGGGGGAGTGAGAGAAGAGTGTCACAAGAATTGAGTCTTTTTATTTTGTTTTTGTCATTGGTGGATTGTTCAAGAGGGAGTATAAGAAGGGTGTAGTGAGGGAAGAGAGGTCAATACCTCCACACACACTTTGTTGGGCTCGTGTCATTTATGCTAATCTCGAGTTTACTCGGGACGAGTAAAAGTCCAAGTGTGGGGGTGTTTGACAACGTCAAATATTGTCGTGTCTAGTAGCAATTTTTAGAGTCTTTCGTCTTACTTTTTACGGGTCATTAGCTATGTTTTATGTTAGTTTTACTTTTTGTAATAATGTTAATATTTAGTATTTTAAGTCGTTTTTAGAGTCAAATCCCGAAAGTCAATAAAAGTCAAACCCGAAAACCCGAGACCCAAAAACCCGGAACTTGAAGTGGGCTAGCAAGGAATCATCAAGGTTTGAAGACCAAGCCCAATGGGTCAATGGAAGTCAAGGCGGGGTCAATATCCATGGGGTCAACGAAAGTCAAGAAGGAAAAACAAGGCAAAAATCTGGCAGCGTTCGACGCAGCCTGCGTCGTCACGACGCAGCCTGCGTCGTAGGACGCAGCCTGCGTCATCTCTCAGCACGGGTTTTTTCTCATTTTCTCGTCTTGTCTTTTGGAAGCCCACCTTTCAAGGCCCCTAGGTTTGCGGACTAAGGGTATAAAAGAAGATTTCTGAAGAGAGGCAAGGGCATCAAGCATTCAACATACAACATCATATTTTCCTTAGCATTTTCTCTACTTTGTTCTTCAAGTTTGGCTTTTGTAATGGGTTTTTGCTTAGAAATGGGTTGTATTATGAAGACTATGGGTAGCTAATCTTCTTTTGCTTAGTGTAACTTGAACAAGTTCTTCCCTTTTAGCATTGTAAGACCTTTTTAATCCTTCCTTCTCTATTTAATTCCATTTTCCTTGTTTGAATTTCATTGTTGAATGAATTGTTGTTAAGACTAACCATCTTAGTAATTGTTTGTTTGATTTAATTGCTTTGTCTTGATGAATTTGGTTGATTTGTCTTGATATTTGTTGAAGCAACTTGAAAGTTTGTAACTTTGGTTTAAAAGTTGGAACCTTTTTAGTGGACTTTGGATTATTGTGTGTTTAGGACATGGTTTAATGTTTTATTACATGATTCTAGCATGCTTCTTTGGTTTTGTGCTTAAAGCTTGCATCTTTATTTATGCTTATGTTTTAATAAGTATGGGTTTAGTTGTATTGAGTCATTTATGGAAGGAAAGGAGGGATCTTTACTTTGTAAATTGTGGGGGAACTTGGGATATATGCACTAAGTTATTTATCCATATTTGAATCTTTGAGTATTTAGTTGTTGTTATTAATTTTAGACTTGATTATCAATTCTCATGAAAAACTTTCTCCATTTGTGTTTTTCCTACATGTTTCCCATTGTGAATATCATAGTTTGTAAGTAATTCAAGTTTTTGTTTCAATTAGTGTTTTAATTTGTGGTTAGATTAATTAATTTGTTAAATCGGTTTTTAGCAAGAGTCTAGATTAGATTTTTAGCAATCATCGCCTTCCCTTGGGTTCGATCCTTGTCTTACCCTTACTACCCTTTTACTTAGGTTGGTTTGAGTCTAGATTTAGCTTTATAAATTGTTATTTGACTTAGCTAATTTGCGGATTTAACGACACCGTATAAAAAGAATCACCATCTGGTACGGTAATTATTCCTTCGGAACCTAGGAGGTCAAGCAGAATTAGTCATCAACCTGATAGATACCTTGGTATTATAGAGGAAGGTAATGACTATAATGTGTTACTTTTTGAAAGTAACGAACCTACTACCTACAAAGCAGCCATTTCTAGTCCCAACTCAAAGCTATGGCTAGGAGCCATGCAATCCGAAATGGATTCTATGTACGACAATCAAGTATGGGACTTGGTTGATTTACCTAAGGAGGTACGACCTCTTCAGTGTAAGTGGATCTATAAGATCAAAGTGGCATAGACAAACATAATGATGTTTATAAAGCTAGATTGGTGGCAAAAGGCTTCACCCAAGTTCATGGTCTTCAACTATGACGAAACTTCGCCCAGTGCCATTTCTTCGATCCATATGGAATTATCTTAGCGGTTGCCGCATTTCATAATTATGAGATTTGGCAAATGGATGTCAAAACGCCTTCTTGAATGGGATTCTAGAAGAGGAAGTGTACATGACACAACCTGAAGGTTTTGTGGATCCATCAAACCCTAAGAAGGTATGCAAACTTAAGAGATCCATCTATGGTCTTAAGCAAGCATCCAGGAGTTGGAATCATCGCTTCGATCATGTAATTAAACAAAATGGTTTCACTCGAAGTGTCGAGGAACCGTGTTTATACATGAAGTTTAGTGGGAGTAAATTAACTTTTCTAGTCTTGTATGTAGATGACATACTACTCATTGGGAATGATATTCCAATGCTCACTTCTGTAAAGGAGTGGCTAGGAATACATTTCCAAATGAAAGACTTAAGAGAGGCCCAGCGCATCTTAGGTATCCGGATCTATAGGGATAGATCTAAAAGGATACTAGCATTAAGTCCAGAGACTTATATTGATAAGATTCTTGATCGGTTCAACATGAAAGACTCTAAGAGAGGCTTTCTTCCTATGGGAAGTGGGATCACTTTGAGTAAGTCAGAGTGCCCTACGAAACCCGAGGAGATTGAACGCCTGAAATTGATCCCGTACGCCATCCGCGGTTGGATTCAATCAGGTACCTATGATGTGCAATCGTTCCCGACGTTGCATTTATGCTTTGAGCATGCACAAGTCGGTTACCAAGCAAATCCAGGGAGAGTCGATGCAGACGTTAACAAGAACATCCTTAAGTACTTAAGAAGGACTAAGGATTCATTCTTAGTGTTTGGAGGCGAGACTGAGTTACGTGTAAAGGGTTACACATATGCCAGTTTCCAAACAGATAGGGATGATATGAAATCCCAATCCGGCTACGTTTATATGATGAATGGAGGAGCTGTTTGCTGGAAGATTTTCAAGCAAAGCGTTACAGCGGATTCTACAACAGAAGCAGAGTACCTTGCAGCGTCTGAAGCTGCAAAGGAAGCTGTGTGGATTCGGCAATTTTTGGAAGGACTAACAGTAGTCCCTACTGCCAAAGATCCTATCACAATTTATTGTGATAAAAGTGGGGCTATTTTTCAAGCAAAAGAGCCCAAGTCTAGTAACAAGTCTAGACATGTACTTAGGAAATATCATGTAATTAGAGATTACGTGGACAGAAAGGAAATTGACATTTGTAAGGTTGGGACAGATGACAACATTGCTGATCCTTAACCAAGCCTTTATCAAAGGCTAAGCATGATGGTCATGTCGTCACAATGGGATTGAGACGTGTGCCAGAATTCCTTTAGATTATGTAATATGTAATAATTGAATGTTGTATTAATTATTTCATATATGATAATGGCATTTATTGTTCGAGTTTTATTTTAAACTCTTTTATTTAGTTTGACTAAATTTACTACTTTGTTTATCCGAATAGATTGTTGGACCCTATTCAAGTGAATAGGACGAACTTAGTATTTTGTCCCTAGTCACTCAAATGAGGTGACGTCTCGAAATGACTAGATTGTAAGTCGATCGATGGTTGGTTCAGCACCATGGGGTCATGGAGATGACTGGTCGTGTACATAGACAGACTGTATGACACTCTGTCGGACAGTGACATGATAGAGACCCTTAAATCAATTGTTTGATGCCTGGTCGTGGCAGGGTCTTCTATCTTATTCCTAATAAGTAGATTATTTTTGACTGGCGACCGCGTCTATGAGACGGTTTTTGCAGTTCGATATTGGTTTTGGTGATGTTCTAGGTAGTTGCCGAATACAAAGGCGGCCGATGGACTTCTTCTGGTGGATCATGGTGATCGCATCAACAGAGTAGATGGATCAAACAGGAATTGTCCACCCACGTTGGGTTTAAAAACATTTAGCCACTCGAGGATGAAGTTACTGTTAAATGCGGGCCAACGCTCGTGAAAGAGGGAAAGAGATCTATGGTAGATTTTCCGGTCAGACAGTTACTCTCCCTATCGAGAAAACCACTCTAGATATTGTCAATAGCAAGTGCGACCTGGAAGACACCTTGCGTTGAGTGGGAGATGTGATAAAGAGACAAGAGAATCGGTGACGCACACTTGTGTCAGACAAGTGGGAGATTGTTGAAGTAGGTGTCCTCCACAATAGTGCGCCACATAATAAATCTTATTAAGGAATATAATTGGGATATTTATTGACTATATATATGATTAGTCAGTTGATTAACGTAAATCAATAACGGTTGGCTGACTAGAGTTGGACGTTATTGTCGTTTGACGGCGGTGATCAACTGATCCCTTTCGGTCACACCTAAAGGATGAAATCCAAATAGTAACTAATTATTTGTATACGATACAGTTAATTAGTACATTACATATATTCGATATGTACGAGAGTTAATTGTTAGAAATTGAGTTAAGGACTCAAATTCGATTAAACTTATTTTTCAATTATGCGATAATTGACTAATAAATTTATATCTTATTTTAATACGATTAAATAAGATTTAACTTAGTAATTAATCGTTAAAATACTAAATTAGTTGAGGTTTTGAGATAGAGGTAATTAGTTAATTATATTTACAAAGAGTTGTAAAATAAATTAACTAAGCATTGTGGGACCCATTATATATTGATATAATGGTAAAATATTACTTAAAATGTTAAGTACATATTATTTATTTAATTGAGTCATATAATTGTTATATGATCAAATTAACACTTAATTATACAACATAGTTAACCATATGATCAATAAGTATTTGTGAGACAAATATCAAAAATCAAAATGGACCAAACTAGGCCATAATGGCCGGTTATGTTGCTAGTTACATGGTGATGATTGTTGCTCTTATTAACACTCTTTAGTTACCAATTGAAAGTGACATATCAAGTAGAAATAATCATCACTTATACTACAACACTCCACTCTAATGCATGAGATCAAATTAAACAAAATAAGAGCCCTTTTTGGACAAAGTGGTCCGGCCAAATTGGCCTTATAGTGAGCAATTGTTGTTCATTTTTCAACTACTTCATTTTGTGCAATTTTACACTTCTCTCTAAAATTCTTCCTCTCACTAAAAACTCTCATATACTAATATTTCTTAAGTATTACTAGTGTAGTAATATAGTCTAATATTAGTAGAATATCATCTATCTTATTATCTAGTTAATAATAAGGGTAGATTATTTGGTGTCATCTTGGTGCAACTTGAAGGAGGTCTTCTAGTTTGGAGATTTCTTGTTCATCCATATTATTAGCTCAAGAACAACAAGAAGGTGTTCTTGTTGTGCCCATATTATTTCCATATCAATGTGAGGAAATTTCTTCTTTTATATAAATGTCTTTATATTTTCATGCATGTTACATAGATCATTAAATACTAAATTAACAAGTAATTTAGCAACTAATTAGAGGAGTCTAATTAAGGTCTATGGACTTTCAAAACCTTTACTCGTGCCATTGTCCCTTTTCATTTCCATTCTTGAATGTTTTTGTCAAGATTGATCTTTAAGAAATCGCAGGTTCGTATCTTCTTTCTTACTCGGATATATTCATACCTCTACTATCTGCTTTGTCTCTTTCTTGACCTCGTTATTTTCAGCGCTCCTCTCTTGTAATCTCGTGCCTTATTTATTCTCGTGTTCTCCTTGAGATTCCTTATCGTTTTCTATCTCGTTGCTCCTTCATCTTTTCTCTAATGGATTGGATATTCCGTTTGTAAGGC
>JAIUZE010028839.1:0-15100 GCA_022085475.1 Heliosperma pusillum
ACCACCTCGCAAGTACACAACATTTGACGGTCGGGTCGATCAACGCATAGCGTTCAACTCCCAACAACGTCGTCGTATGCCCACTAACACATGCATTTAAGCAGTAGGATACCTCTCCGTTCCGACATTCCCGCCTTACGAACGGGAAGGTAGCCAAGGGAATGAGAGTACAAAGCACAAGACAAAATAGTGCTCAAACCGTATCATTTGTAAAACCGACTCAAAGGGGAACATATCACAAACCGTCACAAAACATGAGAATATGGCATTTTATAAATATAAGTATGATAAACATGAATCAATATATGATACATAAGCATTAGAACAAGTTTATGAAGCATAATGAATAAGAAACATAGTTACCTCTCCAAAACAACAAGTTTGGAAACTAACTAAAACAAGGGTTCACTTCAAACTGTCATAACTAGAGTTCTAGACATGTAAATACAGAAATTCCATATCAAGGTGATAGCTTATCCTCTTACGTTTCCAACGAATGGTCACAAGCCCAAAACAAGCAAGTAACGAAGGGATATGATCATTCTACCAAACATGGTCAGTGCAGTGAAACTGCCCAAGGTCACTACCGTTACTTGTAGGTTCACGCCGTGAGATTGTACCAATTCACTCCGAGAACCTTCAACATAAATTCAATCCTTTTATCTCCAATTCTCATAATTCATTTCTAATAACTATCAACAATCAATATTCATCATCAACAATCATCAAATAACAACATTCATCATCCATAACATGATTCCTAAACTTACTAATCGTATTCTAATACGATTTCTAGCATATAAGAATGTAAAACACGTAAATGATATCGAGTAACCCTTCACCGTTACCTTTACGCGTCTTTAATCGATTACTAATCCTTCCTAGTAGTCTCCACCTACAAATAGGTAATAAAAGATGAATAAAATTCATCTTGAGAAAGACGGATAATTTAAAAAGCGAGAAAGACGGTAATTTTATTACCAATACGGATAGAGGAAGCTAAGAGGGGAAGAATAAGACGAACTTACGTGAATTTGAGCAAGTAACGAAGGAGTAGTGACGAATCTAAGACGGATCAAAATGGAGGCAAGGTTTTTTGGTGTTTAAGGTGAGGAAGAAGAAGATTGAGTTGTGTGAATGAATTAGGTTAAGGAGTATGAGGGAGTATAAGTAAAGGGTGAGTCGGAAAAGTCAATGAAAGTCAAAGGCGGCTCAAAAGTCAAGAAAAGTCAAAGACGACTTAAAAGTCAAGAAAAGTCAAAGACGACTTAAAAGTCAAGAAAAGTCAAAGACGACTTAAAAGTCAAGAAAAGTCAAAGACGACTTAAAAGTCAAGAAAAGTCAAAGACGACTTAAAAGTCAAGAAAAGTCAAAGACGCCTTAAGACGGGATTCTCATGGAATCTCGCGGAAATTCCAAATACGAACTCGGAAATTCTAAATTCGACTCGAAACTTTAAATTCTAAATTAAAACTTAAATTTGCTGAAAAGATTTCGTAAAATATTTCTACTAGAAAAATAGGGTACATTTCCGGGTGTTACAATGTTGCTCTCCACGACCGAGCAGATTCCCCGGAATGATTCAATCATGACAGAGTCTTCCGTACAACCCGCGCTTTGACATGCTTCAAAACCGTCGCGTGATGTTATCATCTCAGCAGCGACCTACCTTCTGGACATAAGTACAATCCGTGGGCCCATCTTTTATTACCAGAATTTTTCTCGCCACAACTCAGCAGATTCCTCGGAATGATTCGATCCTGACAGAGTCTTCCATGTATCCAATTCCTTTCAATATATGTTTCCCCGACGAGGGTTCGCCTAAGGATGGAGACAGGCAAATTCTCACATATGACGGCTAGCGAGCCTCATTACACACTTCATTCAAACCGCTGGCGAGCCTCATTACGCACCTTATCCCCAACGGCTAGCGAGCCTCGTTACGTATCCTATCCCCAGCGGCTGGCGAACCTCGTTACGCGCCATATTCAGACGGCTAGCGAGCCTCACATCGTACCTTAGTCCAAATAAGAAGATGCCTCGGGTATGACTTCTTCTTATGCCTGGCGAGCTTTTAGACGTAGTCTAATGGACTTTAAATGAGCCTCCCCGACGATCGACAGACTCTAATAATTTTCCCGACGACAGGTCCTTAGTTCAGACCCCTTGAACAGCCTCGCATCGCCATAGTCGTCAGGTTGTAATCTTCGATTTACCTGATGGCTACACTTTGACTTTTGCCTTGTCCAAGCCTCAGTCAAAGTGGGGGCTTTGTAAATACCTTAGTTCTACACCTGCCGCCAACCACCCAGTGATGATTGGGCCGCATGTTTGGTATGCGAAACGATTTATGACAATTCATAAGTATATCATCAAGTAATAGGTCAAATACTTGTGTCTAAAAAATTGGTCGTCATCTACGTGTCGATACGGTTGTTTTGACATTCATTAGATTTTATTTGGAGTCCGGGTCAAAAACAGCTTCATTTTCTATAAACCTTCTTTTAAAACCGAGTCTGAACGCTCGAGAATATTCCGGATATTTTAATATTTCAAAACCTATTTTTTTGGTAAAATATATCCGTTTTTTTTAGAAAGAATTCGAGATCTACCGCAATTCCATATAAGAAACGCGGAAATCTTTCTTTCAAAGGAGGAAATTGCTTGGGAAATGACGCAGCAGGTGATGCGCCTCTTCCAAGAGTCGCAGTGCCTGCTGCGGCTCTTCCCCTGGCTGTTTTGCATGTTTCCGGAATATTTTCTAGATTTCTTTCCGTGTTCGAGTTATTCCAAAACTCTTCGAATTTTTCCCTATAAAAGAAGAGGTTCGTTCTCACTTTCAAGGCATGCGAATGTTCCGCCCCTTCTCTTCTCTCTTTGCATTCTAGACCTTGCTCTAAGCATTTTGACATCTACGTGCTTGATCAATTGACCACGTAAGCGCAAATCCTTCTAGGTTCCCGTCTCGTTTTGCATTGACTTACCAATTTGACCAACTACACAACTAGTCAATCTCTTAATCGATTTTCAATCCTTTAACGAGGGCACTTTCCTTACATTCGAGTCGAGCTATCACTAAAACGCAACTTAGTTAATTTCGTTTCGTCAAACATGTAAGTCTGAGGGTGTAATAATCTCATCTTTTGTATTTTGTTTTATATTTTATTTAATTCATGTCAGATTTATGTCAAACCTTTTTCAAAACCTTTTTTTAAATAGTCTTATTTAAATCACCTTTTTCATAGTTCGTCTTTGATCCCTAATAATTCAATATTAGCGGGTTTTTGTCATCTTTTGATCAAGATCGTGTCTTTAGAGGTTACATCTATTCATATCTAGTCTTTGAATTCGTCTTTGATATAATTTAGTGCAAATTAATATATTAAATCATCTTTATTCGACTTATAGATCAATAATAAACCGTAAAATCACCAATGAACACTAGCTGATCGCGATTCTAGCTTCACAGCCAAAACCCACCTCTAGAACAAACGCACCAGGTGATGCGCCTCTTCCAGGGGACGCATCAGGTGATGCGCCTGTTCTGGGTTGGATTCTGTCTCTGATCTTCCTTTGTCGTCTCGACGTAGCTTAATTACTAATTAATCAACTATTAATTCTAATATCACTGTTAATCCGTCTTTTAATCGTTTATTCTTTTCTTTTTCTTCAAATCTTTCTTTTGAACATATTTCCGGCATAGATCCCGAGATCCATTGTAATCTTTGTAATTCTATTGTAATTTTATTTAGTCATTAATTATTGCAACGATTGTATGATTTAATTGTCTTCTCACATGCAATTAATTCTAAATCCTATTTCAACATAATTGATTGCTAAACTACATGTTCACCGACATAGTCTAAGCTCACATGTTGGGGTTAAGACGTGGATGTTGTATAGCATTCATATAACCGACAACATATCGAGTACATAAGAGTTTCCCTAATCATTAGTAGAGGTCGCTATCGAGGCGGACGGGATTAGGTGTTCGATTGAAGAACTTCCTAATACGTACCCTCACCCCTTACTCCAGATCTCTATGAACTTCCGTGTTCATTGGCATCCACGAGAGTCATTCTAGACATAGAATGCTAAGGGTAACGAGTTCTTAGTGTTCATGTCATTGCTTTATGTCTTGACATGGCATGAGGTATTCGAACTGTTCCAACTTCCCACAAAAGATAGTGGCGACTCCACAAATGCGTATTTCTATGTTTTTCCTTTTTCTAGCACGCCCGACAGTGGTCCCTCACACCAAAGCCTGGCACGTGGTCGTGAATCCGTGTATCACACTTATGGACATGGTTAATTGTTCTTGAGTAGTGGTGAGTAGTAGTAGTGTTTGAAATTTTACTTTGTAGTTGTTGGGACTAAGTGGTGTTGGCATTAAGTGGTTAATATGTTGTGCGGAGTTGATTTTCTGAAAGGTAGTAGTGTGCGAACTTTGAGGACGAAGTTCATTTTAAGGAAGGTAGATTGTAATAACGATCTTTTATAATACAAGTTGGTGAGTTAATTAGGCTTTGGGAAAAAAACTTTTGGCCCTGTCTTGAGGCTGTCTTGGTCGAGACAAGACCCATCTCGGTCGAGACAAGACCCATCTCGGTCAAGACAGACTTGTCTCGGGCGAGACACCTCTTGTCTCGGTCGAGACAAGTCCCAGTGATTTAGCACGCGGTTAGTTAGTTCGGTCTTTTAATTATAATCTTATTATATTCTTTCCTAAACCCGTCTACCTAAACCTAATACTATATATAACTATCCAACATCAAACCCTAGAGTCTTTTACTTATATTATCACGAAAAGAGAGCATTGTTCAGGTAAACCCTAATTGAGAGGAGGAATAGCTATTGATTTGAGATCTTTCTTTTAGCAAGCCAATTACTCATCTTTGTTATTGTAGGTTCCTTGTTCTATTGTATTTATCATTAATCTAGTTAGTAATCATCTTAATTACCATCCTAGATTGATAAAAGATTAACTCTAGATTGGGATTTGAGGAATTGTTATTATTATTTATGATTGTATCTAGGTAGTTAGCAATTGTATGCCTATTATGTGTATAGGACGCGGATTAATAAGAGGAACGATCTTTGATTACTATTGCGTGTGCATTCGGGATTTGCGAAGGGTAGGTTTCGATCCTACTCAACCTGTTTCATAGTACATACCTGTCTCGGGCGAGACAGAGGCGTCTCGGGCGAGACAGTGACCATCCCGGGCGAGACAGTGACCATCCCGGGCGAGACAGTGACCATCCCGGGCGAGACAGTGATCATCCCGGGTAAGACAGTGACCATCTCGGCCGAGAAAGTGACCATCTCGGCCGAGACAGCCCCTGTCTCGTGCGAGATGACTCTTTTTGTAATGTTAATGACTTTTTGGTGATTTTTTGTTATGCATGGTTGTTTGTTATGATACTGGATATGATTATAAGTACGAGGATATGACATATGAGTATTGATTTGATGGCGTGTGTTGCGAATACGATACATGAATGATTAATGTAATGCATGTGTTGCGGTTGTGACTTGCACGGTGATTTGGAGGGGTTGTGCGGTCGTGGTGGTGAATGTAAGGGTACGGTGATTGGGAGGCTTGTACCTTTGTGAATTGGGCACGGTGACTGGGGAGGTAGGTGTCATGTGTGTTATGAGCACGGTGACGGGGAGAATTGTATTGAGTATGGTGATAGAGAGATTTTATGTAATGTGATGTACCACGCATCGACGTGAGATTGTGAATGTCTTATATTGTATTGTTAATGATTGTTGTTGACATGTATTGAGGATATAATGTTGTATGATGCGTAAGATAATCCCTACTCAACCATTTGTTGACTTGATTGGTCTGTCTGTGTGTGTGTATCGTCCACCCAACTCTTTTAAAATTGGTGGCCTATTATGATCCATTTGTTATTTCCGTTCAAATGGGGAGCAGTGTATCTTACAGGTTAGTAAGTTGATGAGCTTGGCTTTGGATGACGCTTGTACGGGATGGGCTACGCTACGAGACGCGTCTTATAGTTATTGATGACTATTTATTGTTGTTTAGTCTTAGAGTTGTAAAGTTAAGTCTTCCGCTGTATTAGTTAGTTATTATTTTGTAAGTTGTAAGACTAATTATTCATTAGGTAATAAAGTATTTAAATTACTCTTATGATTGTTGTTTCGATATGTACTACCTCTAGAAATCGAGATGGTAACAACCCTATTTAACTGGGAAGGTCTAGCTAAGGCTCCTGGATAAATGGGGGTGTTACAATATGTTCTAAAGTCGTGTCTCCTAAGGCATCTATTACCATCTCTCGATATGGTCCTCTTATGGAAGCTTGAGTCTTTCGTACATTGTTGGGTATTGTAATGAGAAAGGCTCACCATGACACACCCATTCATAATAATTTCCCGTGAAACCTTTACGAATAAGATGTTCTTGTACCACAAATTCACTCAAGTATTTCAAATCTTTTCACTTTACACATGGACATCTAACTAGTTGTGAATTCCTAAATCCATCTTGGGTTTTAATATATTCAAGAAAACTACTCACCCCACATACAAATTCATACTTAACTTTTTCCTATCATCCACTTTTTCATAGATTCATTCTCGTTCAACCCTCTTCATTTTAAATTTATATAAATACATAAATACAACATAATTAGGCAATCTAACTAATTAAGACAATCTACCTTCTTACCTAATTAGGCAATCTAACTAATTCTCACTACCAATTTTACCTAACTTTATCAACAACTAATTACAATATACTACCAACATCAATTTTCTCACTACCAATTTTACCCAACTATTTAACAACAAATCCAAATATACTACCAACATTCAATTTAACTACCAAATTCCAAAATATATATACTACCAACAATTATACTAACAACTAAAATACTAATTCCTAAAACAAACAACAATTATACTAACAACGTCAAACTTCAATAACTACTTGAACATACTAACAAATATATATACTACCCAAATATACTAACATAATCAAATTTCAATCAATACCAAAACATAATAGCAAATTTACTACCCAAATATACATATACATCATATACCCATCTTCAACATCTAATCTAATTAAAAAATCCCCAATTTCACCTAACCTTAATCCTAACTTAAACAACTCTAAAACTACATTCAAATAACAACAAATAATCAATCTTAACATAAAATTATGTGTAAAAAAACAAATATAAACACTATTAAAACAACTAAGAACACAAAAATGAAGAGTAAATCATACCTTAATCAAATTACTAAAAGAGAGAGAATGTGGTTGTCGACAGGGGGCGGCGGCCAGTGTCAGGGGAGGGTCGACGGCGGGGGGAGGGCGGTCGGTGGTAGTGGGGAAGGGGTGGCGTTGGGTTTGAGAAAAGAGGTTAGAGTGAAGCGTGAGAGTGTGTGATAATAGAAATAATAGAGTGTTGGTCGTCTTTTTTTTTAACTGGGCCGTTACTGACCGACTGAAAAAATGGTCGGTAATTTATGGTAATCGATCGATAATTTGATTTTACCGACTGATTGTGTATTATAACCGACCGACTTGTATTCGGTCGGTAAATTACCGACTGAAAAATGATTTTCCGACCGCTAAATAAATTTACCAGCCGTTTTTAAAAGCAGTTGGTAACTGCGGTCAATATATAAGCTTATTCTTCTAGTGAGGATGGATATGTTGTGTAACTAGTGTTTGGCATACAACGGAATTATATTGGAAGGGTCGTTGGGTTGATCTATGTGGAAGAGTGCAACATGAATGGAGTGTTTCGTGGTGCAGGAGAAGAAACATGGAAAGTACGTAAGTTTGTTGAAAAAATGCCCTATCTTTTTTTAGGGTAATCTAAATAGAACACATATTAGAATCAAACCGAGACTTATAGCCATCTAACCCACCATCGTTGAGACCGCCCTCGACTACCCCTATCGCATTAGTTGAGTTGTAAAAAAAATTGTTTTTGCTTACGGAGTGCGCGACGACCCTATATAAGTGATGAAGTACCATTGATGGTAAGCTACCTTTTGAATGTCTCTTACTTGATCCAATGTAAGTTGATATAGCCTCGTGCGGTGGAGGGTACTTACTTTTGGTGTTAGGGTCCTAAAAATGATCCTTATTTGAAAATGCCCCCTCGGGAAGACGAGCCTTTCACCTATGGAGAGGTGACATAAATTTCTTGATTTTTCCCGTCCGTGCTCTTAAGACTCTACTTGATGAGGGAGAAAAGAGTGATGATGATGGGAATGATGAGACTGACGGGGGTAGTAAGACTAGTAAGGGTGAGAAAAATGCTGAGAGTGAGGAAAATGGGAGTGAAGGTGGTAAAAGAAGTGAGAATGGTGAAGCAAGAACGGTTGTGGCTAACACTGCTGCATCTATAGATTTCTGAAGTTGGATGATTGGGTGGATGCTTGGATGGAGAGGTCTGATGCAAGGCAAGTATGAGTCGATCCTAAGCTTGAGGGCAGAGTGAAAACCCGAAAGGGCGCTTTAGATAAACTGAAGAATTTAGAAGCATGCCAAAAGAGTAGTTAAAGGAATAAAAGCTAGATTGAAAACCTGAAAGGGCGGGCGATCTAGGCAAAATGAGGGGTTAGAAAAAAAAAACAATAGAAAATTAGAAGTTACTTACTGTTTACTTGTTCTAACTTGGAGTTTGGCGACATAAGGATATTTGAAGAGTGGTTTGGGATAGAACCATTTGAAGTAATAAGGGGGTATGTGTGGCGAAGTTTTGTTAGACCTATTTTATAGTTTTTTGATAATGACATGTGCTTACTTGATAATGTGCTTTACTCGATATATCATATGCTTGTAATTGTGTGCTTTAGTCTTATTATAGCTAGCAACAATTACGAGAAGGAAGATCAAAGTTATAAGAACTTCAGGCATAACTTTGACAAAGTCTGTGAGAAAAAGTTATAACAACTTCAGGAATAACTATGGAAGTTTACATGGAAGTTATAGCTACCCAGTCATAACTTTAAAGAAAAACGCTTCAAGAAAGATCTACCTCAAATAACACAAGACTCAAGATGGAGGGTCTTTGTGATCAAGATGAAGAGATGATCTGTATACTGAAGATCTTTGTGAAGATTAGATAGTATAGCTCGTCATTCGGTAACTATTCCATTCGAGAGATTTTAAGTTCAAATTTATAGCTTTAGCCTATAACTTTGGATGATAAATGTTGATGCGTGATTTTGGAAATAAAATGTTTTGAATGTTTTCAAAAGTGAAAGAGTATTTTTATATTTATCAAAAGTTTTAATAGAGAATATATTTATGAGATTCTATTGGTTAGTAATACAACTTATGGGTTGTCATGCTACCTACGGTTTCTAATATATTCTATCTCAATTTGTTGTTAACCCAATAAGCCCACCTAGGGTTTGAGCCACCTAGGGTTTCGTGGAAACCTAGGATTTTGCCTCCTAGGGTTGCGTGCCTCCTAGGGTTTCGTGTAGCTCTAGAATTCGGCCTCCATAGGCTTGTTTCCCTTGTTTACCTTAATCTAGGATTCTACTATATCTTTACAACAATATTTTGAGATATTAAAGATAAATATATTTCTAAAAGATAAACCAAATAATATTTTGAGATAAAGATATTTCTAAAAGATAAATCAAATATTATTTTAAGATATTAAAGATAAATATATTTCTTAAATATTAAGCTAGGGTTTTAGATCTCCTATGCTTTTATTATAAATACTCCTTCTCATCTTATTGTTGAAACACACGAGTAACACGACACACATATACATATTTAGAGGATTTTCCAAAATCGTTTTAAAGCAAACCTTTGAGCAAAATATTTATTATTTTTAGTGTTTTTTTTTCAAAAGAGTTGTGCATCAATCTTTATCAATCGCTCGCGTGAAATACGTTATTGGATAATAGTACATCACATAATCTTACAATTCTTTAACGAGAATCTGTGTGAGTTATATTGTACTTTCTTATTAACGTAAGATAGTATAGAGTATTTAGCGATTCTCACCTTGAGTTATAATCATAGTTGATTATACGAGTGGGTTGATAATTTTTGTAATCCGTAGAAAGGTACTAAGAATTATTAATCGAGAATAGTGGACGTAAGTTTCAACGTGTGAAACTGAACCACTTCAAAAATTTGTGTGCCTCTCTCTACTCTCTTTACTTTTTGTTATTTCGTTACTTACGCTTACTTTGATTAATTAATTAATTGATTTTAATCTATAAGATCAAATAATTAATTACATATCATATAAATCGAAAAAGTGGGGCTACTTTTTAATACTCAATTCACCCCCCCCCCCCTCTTTCGTATTCGATCAATAGACTCTACAATTGGTATCAAGGCCTCGTGCTCTTGATTGCCTTACCGCAAGGAGTCTGATCCGTTTATCCTTTTTTTTCCGCTGCATTTAATTTTATTTTAATGGATTCCAAACATCTGAAGTGTCCCGTATTCGATGGGAAGAACTACAGTTTATGGAAAAATATGATGACCCATTACATAAAGGGTAACGATTGGGAGTGTTGGCTAATCATTAAGAATGACCCTAATAAGATCATGCTTGGATCTGTTAGTGGCACTCCCATCGAAAAGAAAGAAGATGACTATGTTGAGGCAGATTATAAGAAAGCTGAGAAAAATTCAAAAGCTATAAGCCTGTTGCAAAACGGCATGACTTATACTGAATTTGATCATTTCTCATCTAGTTCTACTGTCAAGGAAATATGGGATGGTCTAGAGTTAGCCTATGAGGGGACAACTGTTGTCAAAAAGCAACGTATTGCATTACTGATGCGAAAATACGAATTATTCTCTATGGAGCACAATGAATCGCTTGACAGTATGTCCACTCGCTTCTCTAGTATCATTAATGAATTGAAAAATCTTGGAAAAACTTTTGACTCCGAGGAAATTGCCAGGAAGATCCTTAGAAGTCTATCTAAACGATGGAGACCTAAGGTGACGGTAATTGAGGAATGTAAAGATCTATCTGACCTATCTTATCAAGAGCTACTCGGAACCCTAATGGCTCACGAGATTACTCTTGATGAGGATGAGGCAAACGATAGTAATAGTAAGAAAGTGGCTTTACAAGCCGAGTCTAGTGAAAAACAAGATTCGGATCTTGAAGATGAAACAGTGTTATTTGCTAGACGTTTTAAGAAAAATTTCTTAAAAAAAACCATAAGGAAAAACGTTTAACAATAACACCAACAAATCTTATAAAAAGAAAATTGAGTCAAAAGGGTCTCTATCTAGTCGTGGTTGCTTCAAATGTGGGGATAATGATCACATGATCAAGGATTGCCCCACATGGAAGAAAATCAAAGACAAAAATCAACGAGACAAAACCAAGAAGGAATTCAAGCAAGTCATGATGGCTTATTGCTGGGGAGATCTCGATACAAAAGACGACGAGTCAGAGGAACAAGAAGTCGCCAACTTGTGTCTGAGCAACGTCAGTCTTGACATAATTTCTGACGATGACAATGAAAGTGAATCCGAGATGTGCCTTGTCGGCAACTCAGATTCAGAACCAGATTCATAAGATGATGAAGAGGTTAGTCATCTTGAACTTAAAAAGCAAGTTAAGAATTTATCTAAGAAGTCTTTAATTAAGTATTTTGAAGAAGCCTTAGATCATTGTCATGAACAGAGTCTTGAATTAAAAGATCTTAAGGAACAAATTCTTGACATTGCTGAGGAAAACCAATTTCTAAAGGCCAAAGCTAAAAAGCTCAAGTCTAAAGTTATTGCAACTTCAGCTACAACTTCAGACATGACAAATTTTGAGAAAGAAGCTCTTGAGTCTAAATTTATAGCTAATGAAGCTATAATCTTAGAGTTAAAGCTCAACATTAAGCATCTTCAAGCCAAAGTTATAGCTAATGAAGCTATAACTTTAGAATTGAAGAAAGGCAATGAGCTTTTACAATCTGAAGCTAAGGCAAAGGAAGTTGTTATCATTGATCACAAGAAAGAAAACTCTTTTCTTTGTCAGCAATTGAAAGATGTAAAGGCTGAATTCTCCCAAGCCAAGAGTCAACATAATGAGGAGAAATTTATCCTGAACAAACGTTTTAACGATTTTCGTGAAAACTTTAAAAAGAACAATCCCTCCAAAGACTCGAATGTAGACCATTCATTATGTGAAAAAGAAATTCAGTCTCTGAAGGAATTGCTCCTACATGCACAAAAAGTTCATGATAAATGGGAAGGAAGTCAGAAGGTCTTAGACTTCCTTACCGAACAGTCTAACAATAACATGAAAATGGGTCTAGGTCATGAATGTTATAGTCGTAGAGACCATGATAAGTGCAAATCCACTCATTCTGATCGTGATTTTTAGAAGAAGGAAGTATGTCAATCTTTCAGAATATCTGATTTGCAATTATTGTGGTCACAACGGTCATGTTAAAGAGAATTGTGTTAAATATGTCAACGACAACAAAAATCAAACTAATTTTGTTAAAGAACATGACGTGTCTAGTGTTAATGAGTCTGAACCTGAACCTCAACGTGATGAAGTTAGAAATAATGAGTTCAGATGGTTTTATGACATAGCTTTCGATTACACATCTGTACCTTCAAAATCTAAACCATATGTTACCGAAAAAGCAGTTTGAGAAATTCTAGAAAAGACAAGGAAAGCAAGATTGTCTCGGTTACCTTCTAACCAATTTTTCACAGCCATCATCTCATAGCAAGCAATTTTATCCCGTCCTCCCCGACGCGGAACAACCGTATTCCACAAAACATTCAACATAAACTTCAGTTTTGGGGACACATTCCCCGCCAACACACAACTATATAAAGTAGCCCCATCATCAAAATACCTCTTTACCTCCAACTTAGACGGGTCCGACACTTTGCCCCATGACGTACTCAGGTCAATTTTGATTCCATCATCATGAACCAAAAATAGAGTACAAAAATCAGTCATGGTGACCGAAATTGGTCGGCCATTAACAACGGCATTCAAAACTCTAGAAGTTAAAGAAACAGAAGCGTAAAACTGAATTACCTCAATAGGATAAATTGGACCCGAAAACCGTGACACGTTTTCCCATTCTTGAAAATTCAGAAAGTCGTTAAAAAATCCCAAAGCCTCATATTTTTCACACCATGCTTTTGGAAAGCTACGACCTCCATGAATACCGTACTTAGCAACCCGGTTAACTAACTTTCGTTCATCTTTTGTTAAACGAAGCTTGTCAAGCCCGGATGCCGTTTCTTGAGGCGAAAAATCAGGAAACAGGGTCCGTGTGGTCTCCTCGGGAACCGTGTCAACGGAATCCGTATGTGCTTCTTCTTGAACTCTAGTCTTCCCCTTATTTAATCTTCGTCTCTTAGTACCCTCAAAAACCGAACCCGACTCGGTATGGGTCACATTCTGTGTTTGTTATTTTGGGTTAGGAGAGAGATTAGTGGGAATGCTAGGTTTTGGAATTTTGCTGTTTGGGGTTTTGGTATTTTTTTATCTTGTGGAAGCCATTGTTGAAGCTTGAAATTGTTGGGTTTTTTTTTTTTTTTTTTTTTTGTTGTTGCCGTGAGAAGGAGAAATAAAAAATATGGAGAAGTGTTTTGATGGTGATGTGTATTGATAGTGATAGGAATAGGTAATTATGAGAAGTGTTGGGTTTTGGACCCTTGATTTACCATATGGGATGTGGGTGTCTCGGCTTCTTGAGTCGAAAGGGGTTGTTGATTTGGATAGTTATGGTGTTACCTTAAAGGATGATATTGTTGGAGCCAGTGTCCTCCACAGTTAGTGCAATAACATAAATAAATCTCTGTAGGTTCACAGGGTATACTTTGTATAATAATCAGTTGATTAACGTTTATTAATAACGGTTGGCTTGCTAGATAAGTTTGACGTTATTGTCATACAGATGGCGGTGATCAACTTGTCCCTAAAAGTCACACCTATAGGATGTGTTTGAGAGATGTGATTATTTGAGAAAATAATCATATTGATGCCCTATTATATGACTAAAAGGTTAGTCAGTGTATTTGACTAAAAGGTTAGTCAATGTGATGATGAGACGATTATTTAATAACGATTAAATAAAGTTAGCTGAGACGAATTAACTATAATTCGTAAATTGGATATATAATGTAAGCTAATTAAACATAAACCGTTATAATTAACTGGCAAATTATAAATATAAGGATATTTATATTTAATGATGTATTATAATGTCGGTCCATGTAAAACGACGATTATAAGATATTACATTATATTGGAAGCTAAAATGACCAAAAACTAAAGTATCCAGATACACTCGGTTTTTAGTCAATGGGTAGTTATTTTTTAGGAGACAAAAATCTCCCCATATAAAAACCCTATGTGCCGTGAGAAACAAAAAAGCAGGAGAAGAGTAAAATTCAGATTTGACTTTTTCTAACCTAATTCCTCACTACTGCCTCCATCATTCACATAGAGACAAAAGTTAACAGTAACTTTTGAAAAAACACAAAACAAAAGGTTAACAGTAACTTTTGAAAACTTATAGCAACACAAGGGCATTTCTCATACAGTCTTGGGTGCAACGATTAGGAGGATATCTACTTTGATATCTCTGTTCTTTACGCCAATTGCTAGGACCGGAGGTTGATTTCTAGATCTATACTCTTATTCTTGTTTTCGTTTATGACTAGTATAATCAAGTTATTACTATTTCGTTATAATCCTATAATAATTGTATTGTGGTAATACCGATTTCCCACAATTGGTATCAGAGCATAGGCCACGAAATTGTTTTAATTTGATTTCATAAACCGAAACAGTTACCATCTTTAGTCATGGACATACAGATGTCACTCGCTTTTAGGGCCATGTAATAAATAGGATCTCTGTTCTTTACGCCAATTGAATATTTTTAATCATGGACATACAGATGTCACTCGCTTTTAGGGCCATCACCTTAGTTTAAATCATTCTCGAGTTGCTAGACATTCGTTCACTTAAAATGAATTATAGTTAAGATGATGGGACCTTCCCCTATAAATAAAATTGAGACTAGTCTTTATAGGGAAAACTACTATGAGGACCCCTTCTTCGTCGGAAGTCATAAT
>JAIUZE010028840.1:0-19338 GCA_022085475.1 Heliosperma pusillum
ATTCATATTTGTACCACTTATTTATATAATTTTCTGACCGTCTCTCGTCTTATTAGAGTAAATTGTTATACATTTGATTGTTTGGGATTTTATTATTGAAATACAACTTTTGGAGTATAACGATTAAACTTGAGTATCATTTTAATTACAGGTCACAAAAAGTTGGAATACGGGCCAACACCACACGGATTAAGGAAGGAAAGAAGATGGGCCAGGCAAATTAAATACGTACTCCACCACTTGCATACATTACCATTTAAGGTGGCAAATCAAACCCAAGAACAAAAGAAAGAAGCAGCGAGAGGGAGAGCACACAAGTACACAAACAAAGCACGGAAGCTGATGGAATTCTGGATACATGCACAGTAACCGAACGGAGATGGAACTCAACTCCGTCTCGGAGTCCTATTTTCTATCTTCTACCATATTTTAATCACAAAATTTATCCCGTATATTCGAATACAAGTATATAAATACCCGTCTTAATATCAGAAAAGAGGGAGGTGGAATACCCTAATATTTCATAGAGAAAGATGAGTGAAATGAGTGACGGTTCAATCGTTTGGGTCATAATTAGAAGATGAAGCGGTTCTTGGACGCCGTCTTAGTACACGTCCGAGTACGGGTGGATTCCGAGTCGATCGGAGGCGTGATATCCGAGGGTCGAGTTGCGTATTCCGGGCAATTAAATAAGTTCTTCTTGCTTCTTCTTTGTACCTAATTTATGGTTGAATTCGTTGATTAATTTTAGTATTAAACCGTTGGTTGTTTATTTTTAATCGTTCAGTTATTGTATCCCATATTTTACTCGTTTTAATTATAAGTTTCAATTTCAGTTTATAATTTGTTATCTTATTATGATTGGAATTGTTTACTTCTGCTAATTATATGATTCTGGCTTAGTTCGAGTTGTATAATACGAGTAGAAACTATTTGAATTAATCTCTGCAAATTGGGGTTAGTTTAGGTTAGGAGTAATATTTGGTCACTTAATCAGTTAGGTAGTGACGACACTTTAAGTGGTTAACTGGATTAATGACGTCTTCTTGGTTCAATAATGCTACTAATCCGGTCTTTAGTAGGGTGTGACAAACTTACATCGGTCGGTTAGTTTAGAATCGGTCTAGGCTTAGTTCAGGTCGGTTGCAATTAAGAGAAGATAGGGAGTTCTTGTTATCTTGAGTTCCACAGTTAATCTATAAACAAACTAGAGATTTGACGTAAACAAATATCGGTTGACATTCTAAAATTACCATAAGAATATGAGCTTAATCGGGTATTCAACTTCACTTTTAGACATTAGTACTTAATTACGTTAGTTTATTAGAATCACAAATGAAACCCCCATTTATCGTAAATATGTTAATAGCCGTAAATAAATAGTATATATGTAAGTTAGTTAATAAATATTACTAGATAGTTAATTAGTTTTTCCAGTCTCTCCGTGGGATCGACCCTACTTATCCTTTACTATGTTTATATTTTTGAGGTTAAGATAGGTAAATAAATTGTTAATTTGTATGCGCAAACGACACGTATCAAGTACCAATTAAATATCTCAAGATTCGTTTAACTGCAATCATATGTGACTCTCTAGGACACGATTGGAATCGATCACAGACACATACACTAAACATAATGTCAGGTCTACTCGCAGTTAAGTATAACGAAGAACCAATCATACCTCGATATGTAGTCTCATCGACACACTTACCATTTTCGTCTAAGGTCAACTTTTTATCAGTTACCATAGGTGTGTACATTGGATGAGCGTTCTCCATACCAAATTTCCTGGTTAGCTCCTTGACATATTTCTGTTGGTGAATCTTTATACCTTCCTTAGTTTGTTGAATTTGCAATCTTAGGAAGAATTTCAATTCTCCCATCATGCTCATTTCAAACTCTAAGGTCATTAGATCTGAAAAATACTTGCACAATTTATCGTTAGTAGAACCAAAAATAATATCGTCTACATAAATTTGAGCAACAAGTAAATCAGAACCCTCGAATTTTAGAAATAGGGTCTTGTCGACAGATCCTCTTTTAAAATTGTTTTGTAATAGAAATTTAGACAATCTGTCGTACCATGCCCTATGCGCTTGTTTCAAACCATATAAAACTTTATCAGGTTTAAAAAAATGGTTTTGAAATTTGCTATTTAAAAATCCGGGAGGTTGTTAAACAAAAATCTCTTCTTCCAAATATATGTTAAGAAATGCAGTCTTAACGTCCATTTGGTACAGTTTCATTCGTTTATTAGCTGCGAAGGCGATAAGCAGACGAATAGCTTCAAGTCTTGCTACAGGTGCAAAGGTCTCGTCATAATCGATCCCTTCCTGTTGATTATATCCTTGAACGACCAATCGAGCCTTATTACGAACTATAACTCCTGAGTCATCCAATTTATTTTTGAATACCCATCGAGTACCAATCACAGTTCGATATTTAGGTCGTGGCACTAGATGCCAAACTTTATTACGTTCGAAATGTTGAAGCTCTTCTTGCATTGCCACAATCCAGTCGGATTCTGCAAGTGCTTCTTTGATGTTGGTAGACTCTATGGTAGACAGAAAAGAAAAGAATGAACAAAAGTTATTTAATGTTCGTCTTGTTTGAACTCCTCTATTCAAACTTCCTAGGATACTATCCATAGGATGAGAACTTTTATATTTCCATTTCTTAGAGTTCCTAGGCTCATCATCATTTGATGAACTCTCACTTTCCTCAAATGATTCAGAGTCAAGATTAGTTTTCCCTGAGCTTGACTCCGGGGTTGTAGCTGAAGTTGATACAACTTTAGTTACATTATCTTGATCTGGGTCCAAATTTATAACATCATCAGTTATAACTTCGGTTTCCTTATTCTTGTTTTGAGATGAGACATTCGTATCATCAACAATTGTCTCTGTTCTCTTTTCAAGATCATTTGCGGATTTATCAAGTTCATCATTGATTCTTTCAATAACTTCTTCATTGATTTCTGGTAAGTCATCCCTTGAAAGGCGAAAGTCGGGATCATTCATGTCTTCTTCTTCATTCTGTTCAACTTGTTAAGGCACATTATCTTCATCAAATACAACATGAACACTTTCTTCTATGCACAAGGTTCTTTTGTTAAAGACTTTATAAGTTTTCCTATGATTAGAGTAACCAACAAACACAGCTTCGTCATTTCGTGGATCAAATTTGCTTAAATTACTTTTTCCATTATTATGGACAAAATATTTACTACCGAAGCAACGAAGATGAGCTATATTGGGTTTTCTCCCTCTTAAAGGTTCATTGAGAGTCTTTTTGAGAATTGGTCTAATCATAGCTCTGTTGTGCACATAACATGCAGTACTAATGGCTTCGACCCAAAATTTCTTAGGAAGACCACTACACAAAAGCATAGTGCGAGCCATGTCTTCTAGTGTTCTATTCATATGTTCAATGAAACTGTTTTGTTGTGGGGTTCGTGGTGTAGAAAAGTTATAACCTAAACGATTCTCCCTACAATATTCTATAAAGGCTTGATTATCAAATTCGGTGCCATGATCCGTACGAATGGAAACTAATTTCTTATCATACTTGTTTTGGGCAAGCTTCATTAATACTACAAACTCATCGAAAGTTTCATGTTTAATAAACAGAAAGATAGGCCATACATACCTTGAGTAGTCGTCGACTAGGACGAAGACATACCTTGATCCACCACGCTTTCTGACTTTCATAGGTCTACCAACTTAAGTGGACATCTTTCTTTGGTTTAAATGAAGATATAACTTGTTTGCATCGGGCACATGAGTCACACATCTTTTCTTGTTCGAATTTAATTGAGAGTAAGCTCTCAACTAAATCCAACAATTTGAGTTTCTCTAAAATTGTTGGACTAATATGTGCAAACCTCTTGTGCCACAAGCATGAATCCTCTACAATAGCTTTCATGCACGTAAAGGAACTTGTAGTAACTTTGTTTAAATCAATCAAATACACGTTCCTTTTACGTAGACCTTCTAGAATAACATTACTAGCACCTTCAATTATGATGCGACAAACATTTGAATGAAAAACGACTTTATTGCCTTTGTCACATAATTGAGAGATACTTAGCATGTTGTGTTTAAGACCATTTACCAGATAGACGTTATTAATAACATGTGAAGAAGATATACCAATCTTACCTACACCGATTATCTTGCCCTTCTTGTTGTCTCCAAAAGTGACCTTGCCACCGTCGAAGGGCTCTAGTGAAAGAAAAAGATTCTTATTTCCGGTCATGTGTCTCGAACAACCACTGTCGAGATACCATTGATTATTTTCTTTCACTATTATCTGCAAGGAAATCAAATACAGCTTTTAGTTACCCACGCTAAGTTGGGTCCTTTATGGCTAGTAACTCTGTAAATTTGATCCTTCCTAACCCATAACTGTTTTACAATTCTTTTAGTCTTAACATAGGGTTATCTAGGTTTATTATAGTACATTATAGATTTTCTATTGTGTCGCACACTAGGTTTGAATGACTGCTTTTGATTCACATTCACTTTAGATCTGTAATCGAAAGCCATGTCATAAAACCATCTGAACTCATTGTTTCTAAGTTCTTCGCGTTCAGGTTCAGGTTCAGACACATCAACACTAGACACGTCATATTCTGTGACAAAATCAGTTTGATTTTTGTTGTCATTAACGTATTTAACACAATTCTCTTAAACATGACCATTGTGACCATAATAATTGCAAATCAGATATTCTGAAATATTGACATATTTCCTTCTTCTGAAATCACGGTCAGAAGGAGTGGATTTGCACTTATCATGGTCTCTTCGACTATAACATTCATGTCCTAGACTCATCTTCATGTTATTGTTAGACTGTTCGGTAAGGAAGTTTAAGAATTTCTGAATTCCTTCCTATTTATCATGAAATTTTCATACATGTAGGAGCAATTCCTTCAAATATTGAATTTCTTTTTCACATATCGAATGGTCTAAATTCGAGTCTTTGGAGGGATTGTTCTTTTTAAAGTTTTCACAAAAATCATTAAAGCGTTCGTTCAAGATAAATTTCTCCTCATTATGTTGATCTTTGGTTTGGGAGAATTTATTCTCTATATCTTTCAATTGCTGAGAAAGAAAATAGTTTTCTTTCTTGTGATCAATGATAGCAACCTCCTTCACCTTAGCTTTAGATTTCAAAAGCTCGTTGACTTTCTTCAATTCTAAAGTTATAGCCTCATAAGCTATAACTTTGGCTTGAAGATGCTTAATGTTGAGCTTTAACTCTGAGATTATAGCTTCATTAGCTATAACTTTAGACTCAAGAGCCTCTTTCTCAACATTTGTCATGTCTGAAGTTGTAGCTGGAGTAGCCATAACTTTAGATTTGATCTTTTTAGCTTTGGCCTTTAGAAGTTGGTTTTTCTCAGCAATGTCAAGAATTTGTTCCTTAAGGTCTTTTAATTCTAGACTATGTTCATGACAATGGTCTAGAGTTTCTTCAAAATACTTAATTAAAGACTTCTTAGACAATGTCTTAACTTGCTTTTTAAGTTCAAGATGACTAACCTCTACATCATCTTCTGAATCTGATTCTGATTCTGAATCACCGACAAGACACATCTCAGATTCACTCTCGTTGTCACTATTAGAAATTAGGTCAAGATTGATGTTGCTCAGACATAGGTTGACAACTTCTTCTTCCTCTGACTCATCGTCTTCTGTGTCGAGATCTCCTTAGCAATAAGCCATCATGACTTGCTTGAATTCTTTCTTGGTTTTGTCTTGTTTATTTTTGTCTTTCATTTTCTTCAAGGTAGGGTAATCCTTAATCATATCATCATTGTCCCCACACTTGAAGCAAACACGACTTGAGAGAGACCCTTTTGACTCGATTGGCTTCTTATAAGATTTGTTAGTGTTATTGTTTGACGTTTTTCCTTGTTCTCGATTAAAGAATTTTTTCTTAAAATGTTTAGCAAATAACACCGTTTCATCTTCAAGATCTGAGTCTTGTTTTTCGCTAGACTCAGCTTGTAAAGCCACTTTCTAACTATTGGTATCGTTTGCCTCATCCTTATCAAGAATAATCTTGTGAGCCATTAGGGTTTCGAGTAGCTCTTGATAGGATAGGTCAGATAGATCCTTACATTCCTCAATTACTGTCACCTTACGTCTCCATCGTTTAGACAGACTTCTAAGGATCTTTCTAAAAATTTCCTCGTAGTCAAAAGTTTTTCCAAGATTTTCAATTCATTGATGATACTAGAGAAGCGGATGGACATGCTATCAAGTGATTCATTTTGCTCCATAGAGAACAATTCGTATTTTCGCATTAACAATGCAATACGTTGCTTTTTGACAACAGTGGTTCCCTCATAGGCTAACTCTAGCCATCCCATATTTCCTTGGCAGATGAGCTAGATGAGAAACGATCAAACTCAGTAGCAATCATGCCGTTTCGCAACAGACTGATAGCTTTTGCATTTTTCTTGCTTTCTTATAATCTGCCTCAACATAGTCCTCTTCTTTATTTTCGATGAAAGTGCCAGTATTAGATCGAAGCTTGATCTTATTAGGGCTATTCTTAATGATTAGCCAGGTCTCCCAGTTGTTACCCTTTATGTAATGGGTCATCATATTTTTCCATAAACTATAGTTTTTCCCATTGAATACGGGACACTTAAAGTGTTTGGAATCCATTAAAATAAAATTAAATGCAGCGGAAAGTAGATAAACAAAAAAGATAAAAACGGATCAGACTCCTTGCTGTAAGGCAATCAAGAGCACGAAGCTCTGATCTATTGATCGAATACGAAAGAAGGGGGGGTGAATTGAGTATTAAAAAATAGCCCCACTTTTTCGATTTATATGATGTGTAATTAAATACTTGATTTATGGATTAAAATCAACTAACTAATTAATCAAAGTGTTGAGCAAGTAACGAAAAAAATGAAAGTAAAGAAAGACATAAAAAGTTTTTGAAGTGGTTCAGTTTCACAAGTCGAAACCTACATCCACTATTCTCGATTAATAATCTTTAGTACCTTTCTACGGATTACAAAAATTATGAACCCACTCGTATAATCAACTATGATTATAACTCAAGGTGAGTATCGCTAAATACTCTATACTAACGTACGTTAATAATAAAGTACAATATAACTCACAAGGATTCTCGTTAAAGAATAAGTAAGATTATGTGATGTACTATTATCCAATAACGTATTTCACGCGAGCAATTGATAACAATTGATGCACGACGTTTTCGGAAAAACAAACAATAAAAATAATATTTTGCTCAAAGTTTGTCTAAAATCAATTTGTAAAATTCTCTCAATTGTGTAAAAGTTGTTGTTGAATGATTGAGATGGAAGGAGTATTTATAGTAGAATCATAGGAGATATAAAATCTAAAACCCTAGCTTTCATTTTAAGAAATATATTTATCTTCAATATCTCAAAATATTGTTGTACATATATTATTAGAATCCTAGATTGCTGTAAACAAGGAAACGTGCCATAGAGGCCGATTTCCTCATCATCACGCAACCCTAGGTGTTTGCCTATGAGAACGCAACCCTAGGAGGCACAAACCCTAGGTTTCACGAAACCCTAGGTGGCACAATCACTAGCTGGGCTTATTAGGTTAACAACAAATTGAGATAGAATATATTAGAAACCCTAGGTAGCATTGACAACTCATAAGTTGTATTACTAACCAATAGAATCTCATAAATACATCATCTATTAAAACTTTTGATAAATATATAAATACTCTTTCTCTTTTTGAAAATATTTAAAAGATTTATTTCCAAAATCGTGCATCAACTTTATCATCCAAAGTTATAGGTTAAAGCTATAACTTTCAACTTAGTATGTAAAGTTATAAGTGAGTCATAACTTTACTGACATAAAAATCACTCTAATGAATTAGTTACTGAATGACGACCTATACTATCTAATCTTCACAAAGATCTTCAGTTATACGGATCATCTCTTCCTCTTGATCACAAAGACCCTCCATCTTGAGTCTTGTGTTATTTGAAGTAGATCTTGCTTGAATTGTTTCTTCAATGTTATAAACAGTTTAGCTATAACTTTGCATAGGAATTTCCAAAGTTATAACTCAAGCTCTTATAACTTTGTTTCACAGAAATATTCAAAGTTATGCCTTAAGCTCCTATAACTTTGATCTCCTTTCTTGTAATTGTTGTTAACTATGATAAGACTAAAGCACACAATTACATGCATATGATATATTAATTAAAGCACATTATCAAGTATATACATGTCATTATCAAAACTATAAAATAGGTCCAACAGTTAGGCTCTTTAACTTGAAATATGCTCCCACTCGTTATCATGATAACTATGCGATAGGTATCTTTGTAAAAGGATCTACTATTAGTTCCTAATAAGCCACCTTATCCTCATCATAATGTATTAAGATTCTATTTGTAGAATTCTTAATGATTGACTCTTCAATCATGCCTTTTACTTATTCGCTTTTAATACAACAAACGTTAGCCTAGGATTTCAATAAATCCTTATAAGTTTGGAAATTTGGGTTTGTGTAACCTTTAACACATATTCAAGTTTTATCTACCAAACACAAGAATGAATCCCTAGTTTTTCTTGATAACCTCATGGGTATTCTTGAAGGCTATCCAATGACTCTCATATGAATTAATTTTGTTATTGGCTTGTCATGCTCCAAGCATACAATTTATTAAGGTATTTACAAATCATGGCATACATGATTGGCCTAATGGCGGAAACATTAGTAATCACGTGATCAACAACTCTTAGGTTCAGTGGATGACTATGACGCTTTCATAGTTATCCTACTTTTATTAATATGAATAACCTACTAAATTTGTTGAAATAGTTGAAGGATCTTATCAATATAAGATACTTGTTTAAATGCCAAGCTAAAATCTCCTATTTCATGATAGATTTTGATTTTAGTGTACATGATGCCCTGTTTACTAAAGGTAAAGTTATCATGTTGAAATAATTGAAAATCCAACCACTTCTTTACTAAAGGTAATATAAGTACGTCACTCACAATGAGTAATACGTCATTTACGTGGAAGACAATTTCTCCCACTGAACTGCTTGTCTAAACATGATAACTTTAAACTCCCACTCGAATTCATGTTTATACATGACTCCTCAACAATTCGAGTGCAACTATTCTTATATCACATAACAGAAAAGATCATCACAACCTCTAAGTGTTGGTGTAAACCTTAGGCTTGTGTCGTGTGCACATCCCATTCCAAATCCCTATTTGGAACAATGGTTTTGGTGTATGTCTTGTACACACTCACTATAAGGTATATTACTGATGATTTGGATCTTAGAATAATTACACATTAATGTAGCTTTTTTAGACATCTTTATGTCCATCTACGCAACTATCTTTGGACAACTCCAAATAAATCATTCTTTTGCACAAATTTCAATTAGTTTCATAAGGCTCTTATGTACAAATCGAATTTAAAATTACTAGGTCCATCCACTTCATAGATCATAATCTCATTATATCAAGAACGCTTTCTTTTGGTCTCCTCACTAGTCTCGAGTTTAACCTAAGAACATTTTCTTTTGGTTTCCTCAGTAGTTCCTTACTAGTTCTACGTTGTGGCTTATTTTCTCCCACTCTATCTTTTGAAAAATACAACTATTTTCTTTAAAGATAGCCTCATGAGCCACAAACAATTTTGTACTTATGATAGTGAAGAGGTAAAAGTATCACAATTTGACCTTTAATGATCTATTAAAGACTTTATTGAAAAGATATCGTATCTTAGCTTCGCGATAGACTAGTTCTATAAGCTAAAGAAGTGGACTCAAATCCATGTCATTTATCATCTTTATAAGTGATGTGGCCAATTGGTTTGGTAGAGTCCCTACTTTGAGTCCAATAACTCAATTATGACTTAACAACTGATATTTCAAAGTGAGAATCAAATCCTTAGCTTTTGAACTTATTATTATAATGATCCAATCATCATAATACGATATGATCAATTTGAGTCGATACAATTTATGTTATTAGTGCAAATAGAGTATAATGAAAAGTTTTAGAATGAAAAAGTTTCCACAAACCGAGTGACTTGGGTTGAAAACCAAGTCACTAAATCCAATTACAACTAATGTTAATAAAAAGGAAATAAACCAATTTCCATGTCAAACAAGGAAATTATAACAGTTCTAAAAACCAATGTCTCAAAATACATCCCAAAATTAAGACAATTCAAATGAAGCCAAGCTTCCATAGGTCTTCAACCATGGGTGGCTACCTTACCTTCCCTTGAAGAGTCTCTTTAGGCTTGCTTGTCCTTGCCTTTGTCTTTGCTTGAGTGCCCTAATTACAATTTAAAAGGGTAAGAATCACAACTTGTATCTATATACCAAAGTTGAGATCATAACATAAATGATAGGGATGAATATTTACCAACTGAAATAATCTTTCCAGCCTTGAGATCTCAGAGATACTTTGGGCAATTCCTTTTCCAATGCCCTACGTCATTACAATAATGGCATTTGTCCTCATTGGAGGCACCCTTCTTGGGCATGGGTGAGCTATTCTCAATAGCTTTGCCTTTGCCCTTGAAGGTGGATGGCTTCTTTCCTTTACTACATCCCCTTTTGAACTTCCCCTTGCTCTTATTGTTAATATGGAGCACATCCTTGGTGGTGCTAACATTTAGCCCCATGTCTCTCTCGGCTTGCACAAGCATCTTGTGCAATTCATGGAGAGAGGTTTCCATGTTTTGCATATTGTAGTTTACCCTAAATGACACATATGCTTTGATTTTCCCCGAGGAATGTAAAACTCGGTCAATAACGAGTTGTTCGGGAGTGGTCACCCCTTGCAATTTAAGAATCTCAACATGCTCAATCAATTTGAGTACATGAGGGCTAACCTTTTGGCCCTCTTTTAGGTTCGATCATGTCGAAAAATGCGGAAGCCGTCTCATATTGGATGATCCTTGGAGCTTGTGAAAACATGGTCACAAGCTTGGTGTAGATCTCATAGGCGGTGCTCATCTTTATGGCACTCCTTTGGAGATCGTCCTCGATAGAGAAGATTAAAACGGTTTTTATTTCGGCGGACTATTTGTGGTAAGCCTCGTAGGCTTGCCTTATGACGGCGGTTGACCTACTGTCGGGTGTAGTGGGAGGGGCTACGGTTAGGTAACGAAGCTTGTCGTCACCTTCCGCGGCCAAGCGGAGTTGCGCATCCCAATCGGAAAAATTAGCACCATTCTGTTCTAGTTTACATCGATCCATGAAGGATCAAAGCCATGAAAAGTTGGTGAGAGTTGGAGCATTTGTGGTTGTAGATGAATTAGGAGTTGCCATTGCGATTTAAATAAATTTGACTATAAAAGAAGAGATGGAGGAAATGTCAACATTTATCGTTTTTAATATACTTGTAAACATTTTAAACAAGTTTAGCATTTAAATAGTGACCCCTACCCAACTATTATAAATGATTCCGAGATCCAAATTCATATCAACTTAGGCACGGTGAGCCGATTCATCCCACATTAACATAATTTGCTGGATTAACTCTTTAATAGATTCTACTTTAGAACTCTCGGTCGATAATATTACTTTAATATCTATCTTAAGCCCGAAACACATGCGGCTACGGTCACGAATACTTTCATTGAGCTCAATCCAAATTTCGATGTAATAACCTTTATTACCCCACTTACCAAACGTAACAAGTTTAGCACCTCTGTGAGCCGAGCCTACTTCCTTGTGAAATTGATATTCATGGGTTCTACTGTTTGGTAAGGCTTGATCGCAATTATTATTTAGAAGAGGTCATGACAATTTATTATCTATCTCATTTAAGTGAACTAAATCGATGAACTAACGATAATTATAATTGACATGGTCGAAGACTCGATAAAAATGCATACCTTGTTTAGTTATGGCGATTTGGCAATGCATGCAATCATATTAAATAATATGCAACGCAAACATAAAATTTCCTAGTATGGCCTTCCTAAAATAGAAAATCATATAATTTATTTAAAAATTCGGAAACCAACTCCTTTGTCTCATGAACTTCATAAGCACGCCTCCCAAGGACACCGTCTCTGTCGGAACACCTTTCCGAATGACACCGTCTTTAGGAAACTCCGTAATAAAAATAATTACAATATAATAAAAATTACAAGGCTTTTCTATTAAACATTTGTAAAATAAAATATTACAATAAAAGGGATGCGAGATCACATTAAATTACAACCGAATCAATATTCCCGAACATTTCGGGCAATATTGATTAAAACTAAGGTCATACTAAGATAAAATTACATAATTCCAAATTAGATAAACCAAAATATGAGATTCATAATAAAATTGAAGCATCATATTATGCATAAAATATGCTCATTTTAAGTGCCAAATCGCTCTATTTAAGTTTATATCGCATATAACTCGATTTTATGAAAATGCGTGATAATAACATTTAAAAATCACCAAACAATACTTTAATCATATTTAAGTCCAAGTTAATTATCCTAAGTGATTTGGGACACAAAAATTAGTCATTACTCAATTTTTGACAATAATTCAACTAGTTGCTTTATAATTGCTCATAACTAGACTTTAATATCATATTTTAATCAAATAAATCCAAATTTAATTACAATAATTTTAAAACTTTAATTTTAAAATTTTTTAACATTCTGGAACATTTCTATGACACTCATAATGTCCAAAAACAAGGTTAAAAATTTCAAATTGAATTTGAGAAAAGTTCGGTTGCGCTTTATCGGTTTTAACAAATAAAATACATAAAACATGTGAAAATTAATCTAATTAAAATTTTAAATTTAAATGTTAAATGTGGGGCATTTTTGCAACCATATATAATTTTCTCATGCCATTAAATTTATTTTAGCTAAAATTTCTAAAATAGTCACTATTTATGCTATTTTTACATTAAAAATTCATAAATCATGCAAGACAAATCTTATTCGTCTCAAATTTTACATACACAGATTAAAACATTCATGTGACAATATATTAAAATTTCATAGTCATATTAAAAGCGCAACTATTTTTAACTATCTAATCTTCATTTATTTCATTTTATCATATAAAAATCATAAATCATGAGAAGTATGTCCAACTCACATGAAATTTTACATAGAGTAAGTCAAATGTGAATTTGATGTCGTGTAAACATTTCAAGGTCATAAGATCTGTTAACTATTTTTAGTATTTTAAACACCAATTTACACATTAAAATGTAATAAAAACACTAAAAAATCATATTTGAGCAATAGTAATATCCATGAATCATCAAAATGACCTAAAATAATATTAGGACCAGAATATATTGACATAAAAATTACTTTGTGATTTTATCTTATAAAACACAAATTATTAGTTTTATTTAAGTTACATTAACTCGAAAAAAACTATAAATCGATTATGCATGCAACAACCAAAGCTCTTGATACCGCTTGTTTGTTTCTTAAACCCATTATTAGACATTTCTAATAACATGTTATAATTATTTTACAAATTAAACTACTGGATCTTATGCATAAATAACAAAAGTTAAAGAAAGAACAATTTCCTTACATTGAGTATGAATAAAGTGGGCACAATACTTGAACACCTTTCAAATATTGTTCTTGAGCTTATAACAAGAAGGAAGATCTCCAAGCTTCAAACTAGAAACTCTCCACAAGGATTTGTACCTTAACAATCTCTTAACACTATTATTATCTAATCTAGAGATAAATATTAGCACCCTTAAAACTATTTCTAATATCAAAATATTACTACTACTAGTAATGATTTTTGGATATATTAGAATGAAATAAAAATGAAAGGTCTTAACTTAGAGAGATGTGAGATAAATACATCATATGAAAAATGAGATGGAATGATCTTTTAAAATGGGAAAAACAACCCCTTATGCACACAATGTGTGCCGTGCAAGGGTGCTCCAAAAGGAGCCAATGGGAGCAAATCAATCTTTTCTCATTTTGTCTTATAAAAAATGTAGCCTTAGGTCTAGGATGATTAGCCATAATCATTTTGTTTATCTTACAAAAAAATAAACACCCACTAAGGCTTAATTACTATCCTTATAATTTTCGGCCGCCATAAGTATAATAGGTCCATTTTAACTTTGTCAATTGTCAATTGTATTATGTAGTGATATGTGACATATTCCAAGTCTTATGTCAATATAAATGCATATTTAACCTTTTAAATATCATTCTTTATTTAAAATAAATCACATACAATAAATCAACTAGTGATTCATAGTCACATAAAATGGATCATATTAATATAATTCACAACATTTGTAATTATAATTAATCTATCATTCTATTTTCAATTGTTTCATAAACAATAAACATATTTTAGCAATTGAACATTTTAATTGCTAAATCAAATCTTATTTAATCAAATTACAATAAGATATGAATTCTCACACACAAAAATATTATTTAGTTTTAAGGAATTAATCAACTCGCATCTTTATACGACTGATTAATTTATCAATTAAGGGAGTTGTCATAGAGGTATGAACTTAAGGGGATCAACTAATCACCACCGTCAAACGACAGTAATGTCAAACTCTAGTTAGCCAATCATTACCGATTAATGTTGATCAGTTGACAATATAATAGAATTATACCTTATGTACTCTTATTATGAGTTTTAAACACGTGATCGCACAATTGTCGAGAACATATACTCCAACACCCAGCCAGGTACCCGGCCGCCGGTCGCCCTGGCCAGCTGGGACCCTATGTGCTCTTTTCTCTTCTCTCCTTTCACTTTTCTTCACATGTAATGGTTTGTATGGTTTGTTTATCTTATAAACTTACGTAATGATATTAAATATGCATATTTACACTATAAGATATCTCACATGATTTTATCACATGTTTAGTGACGGTTTTAGCTTATTACACCTTCTAAGGCACTTATGCCTTGAGTAATGGATCGAGTCTTGTACATTAGATGTTTAGAACTCTCATTTCCAGATTGCACCTCTATACTCGTTAGACTTGATGTCGGAGCGATAGGGGAACTGTTGGAAATATCGGTATATTTCAACATGAAATTTAAGGATTATAACGAAATTATAATATATGTAATACGAGTTATAAACGAAAAGCATAAAGATTATAATCAACCTTTGGTCCTAGCAATATGGCCTAAGAACATATATCGAGATCGATATTCTCCTAATCGTTGCACCCAAGATGCTCTGAGATATGCCTTTTCTAGTGCTAGAAAGAATACAAAAATTACTGATGATTTTTGTGTCAAGTTATTGTATATCATGATTATGTAGAGAAGAAGAGTTTATATAATACTCTTCTCCTCTCCTCAAAACCGTGCAAGTAGGTAGTATAGTAGAGATAGGAGTCTCCCTCTTTTTCTTCTACTTGTTTTTGGTAATTAGAGTTAAGATAGGAGTCTTCCCTCTTTTATTTATTTAATGTATAGTATTTGTATATATTATTATTGTCATTTATGTTGTCACATATTAATAAGTCGACATCATTTATTATGACAATATCGTGTAATATATACGTCAATTATAAATATCGTATATTTATAATTTGCTAATTAAATATAACATTTAATATTTAATTATGAATTAACATTTTAATTCGTTTAAGCTTACATTAAATAATTACATTATATACATTAATTAGATATAACAGTTTATATTCAATTACGAATTAACATTTAATTCGTCTCAGCTAGTATTATTTAATCGTATTAAATAATCGTATCATCATTACATTGACTAACCTTTTAGTCATATACATCGACTAACCTTTTAGTCATATAAGGCATCAATATGATTATATTATTCATATAATCATATCTCTCAAACACATCCTTTAGGTGTGACTTTTAGGGACCAGTTGATCACCGCCATTAAAATGACAATAACGTCAAACTTCTAGCAAGCCAACCGTTATCGATAAACGTTAATCAACTGATAAGAATATTAAGTATACCCTGTGAACCTGTAAGAGATTTATACACGTTATCACACTAACTGTGGAGGACACTAGCTCCAACAATCTCCCACTTGTCCTTACAAGTGTATGTGCGAGAACCGATTCTCATATCCAAAATTTCTCCCACTCAATGTAAAACAATTTGCAAAGTCCGTATTCACAAAGGTCGTATTTTACAAGTGATCAATATCAAGAGTGGTTTTCCCGACTAGAGAGTAACTTAACTGATAAACGAATCATTATTCGAGCATGTCCATGCATTTCAGTTACAACTCCTCGAGTGGCCCTGAGAAATAACAAAACCTGATAAAGGTTGGATATTTTCTTCAACTCGAATCCTGCAGATACAAGCACAGTATGAAATCACCCAGTAAAAATCTTTTTAGCCTCCTGTTACAGTCGACCATGAGAAAGAAACCAAACTCACTCAAAAACTGCCTTAAACTTAAGAGACAGTCGATATTCAAAAGAATCGACTCTAGGAACACTATGGACGTCCAATCCACGACCTGGCACTGAATGTTTTTACACATTTAGGACTCCATAACGTTGTCACGATGTCCTACGAGGTATCTTTATAACTCGTATCTGTGATCGATCAGTCAAACGTTTGACTTATGGCTCGTTGAACCCACCATCAATCAACTTCACAATATAATTGCCAGAGTTATCAACTCATGTGGGCGATTACAGACCAAAACAAATATAATGTAATTCAGTTCACTTTGTGGCGTTCAATGTTGTCGTACAATCCACATGAAAAACAAAATATGAAACAATACGATGATGTTATAAATAGTATATGAAAAAGATACATTTATCTAATCCATGTAAACAGCTACTACAACTTAGGAACACGTTTAACTCCCATGGAAATAATGTGCCCTTCATGCTTATCATATTTTAACGGTTTAGTGAGAGGGTCCGCGATGTTGTCATCCGAATCAATCTTGTCTATCACTATCTCCTTTTGCTCCACGTAATCTCGGATCAGCGAGCCTTCCAAAGTACATGTCTAGACTTGTTGCTAGACTTGGGCTCCTTAGCTTGGAAGATGGCACCTCTATTATCACAATAGATGGTGATTGGGTCATTCGAGCTAGGAACTACGGTTAGTCCTTGTAAGAACTGACGCATCCATATAACTTCCTTTGCAGCTTCCAAAGCGGCATAGTACTCGGACTCAGTTGTAGAATCTGCTATAACACTTTGTTTGGAACTTTTCCAACTGACCGCAGCGCCATTAAGAGTAAATACGAATCCAGACTGAGATTTCGAGTCATCTCGATCCGTTTGGAAGCTAGCATCCGCGTAACCGATTGCGCATAGCTTAGTATCTCCTCCATAAGTCAATACCCAATCCTTAGTACTTCGTAAGTACTTAAGGATGTTTTTAACAGCCCTTGGTACCGCCTCGTCATACTCAATGCATATGCTACATCTGGACGTGTGCATATTATGGCATACATGATCGATCCTATAGCTGATGCATAAGGAACACGACTCATGCGCTCGACCTCTTCCGATGTCTTGGGTGCCTGAGCTTTACTCAAATGCATCCCAGAAATCATTGGAAGGTACCCCTTCTTGGAGTTGGTCATGCTGAACCTTTCAAGAATCTTATCTATATAAGACTCTTGACTGAGTGATAACATCCGTCGTGATCTATCTCTATAGATACGGATCCCCAATATGCGTTGTGCCTCACCCAGATCTTTCATCTGGAAATGGTTCTTTAACCATACTTTTACCGAAGATAAGAGAGGAATGTCATTCGCAATCAAGAGTATGTCATCCACATACAATATCAAGAAGACAATCTTACTCCCACTCGACTTGACATACAAGCATGGTTCCTCAACCGATCGAGTGAAACCATTCTCTTTTATCACCTGGTCGAAACGATGATTCCAACTCCGAGAAGTTTGCTTAAGTCCATAAATGGAACGCTTAAGCCTGCACACTTTCTTAGGATTTTTAGGATCTATGAAACCTTCGGGTAGTACCATGTACAATTCCTCCTCCAAATAACCGTTTAAGAAGGCAATTTTCACATCCATCTGCCAAATTTCATAGTCATGAAAAGCGGCAATCGCTAAGATTATCTGAATGGAACGCAGCATAACTACGGGTGCAAAACTTTCATCATAATGCAATCCGTGCACTTGAGTGAAACCTTTTGCCACTAGTCGTGCCTTATAGGTATCTGGTTGTCCTTCTATATAATGCTTTATCTTAAAAACCCATTTGCACTGAAGAGGTCGTACCTTATCAGGCAAATCAACAAGATCCCATACGTCATTCTCATACACGGAGTCCATCTCGGATTGCATGGCTTCAAGCCATAGCTTAGAGTCGAAACAGGTCATGGCATCTTTATAGGTAGCGGGTTCGTTACTCTCTAGGAGCAAAATGTTATCGCTATCATTCTCCTCGACCATACCAATGTATCTGCCTGGAGGAATGGAGACTCTACCCGACCTCGTAGGTTCCTGAGGAATATCAACCGTAGCAGAAGTTGAAGGAACATCTTCCTCCATTGGTTGCTCGGTTGTTGGTTCTTGAATCTCTGACAGATCGAAGGTTCTATTACTTGTCTTGTTCTCGAGAAACTCTTTCTCTAAGAACTTCGCACTAGCCGCAACAAAAACTCGATGTTCGGTAGGCGAATAGAAGTAATGACCAAATATTCCTTTTGGATAACCAATAAAGTATGTCTTGACCGATCGCGGGCCGAGCTTATCCTCGTGTCTCCACTTGACATAAGCCTCGCAGCCCCAAACCCGAATAAAGGATAAGTTAGGGACCGTTCCCTTCCATATCTCATATGGAGTCTTGTCTACAGCTTTAGACGGACTTCGGTTAAGTATTAGAGCAGCTGAAAAAAGAGCAAAACCCCATAATGAATCAGGTACTACCGTGTGACTCATCATGGATCGAATCATATCAAGTAATGTTCGATTTCTGCGTTCGGACACACCATTTAATTGAGGTGTTCCAGGTGGAGTTAACTGTAATATTATGCCATAGTCTTTAAGGTGTTGATCAAACTCATTTGAAAGATATTCGCCACCACGATCAGATCAAAGTGCTTTAACCCTTTTTCCCAGTTGGTTCTCAATCTTATTATGGAATTCCTTGAACTTTTCAAAGGACTCACATTTATGCTTCATTAAGTAGACATATTAGTATCTACTCAAATCATCCGTGAAAGTGATAAAATATCTATACCCGTCTCTTGCGTTGATTGACATAGGTCCACATACATCAGTATGTATGAGTCCTAATAGGTCATTAGCACGCATTCCAACACCT
>JAIUZE010028841.1:0-27277 GCA_022085475.1 Heliosperma pusillum
TAAGAATAATATTTATTATTCTTATTATACTTTCCTTATCCTAGATGCTCTAGGATTCTCTTGAACTCCCTATATAAAGATATATAGAGGGAGGTGTTTATGATGAGTTTTTCCGGGAGAGCAGAAAATTTCAAGGGAAGTAAGAGGGAAGGAAATTGCCCATAAAGTTTGTACTAGCATACACACTCATATTGTGTGGATACCGGTAGAGGCGCAACACTTGGGGCGTTATTGTGAGACGGTCTCACGGATTATTTTATTATTCACAAAGCTGCGGTTTGGGTTTTATTATACTTCTTTTATTAGCATATTATTGGAATTCTTCCGCATCCAAGTAAGTTTGTTAATCACCATTTTTGTTTAATCTTAATACTTAACATGCATGAGATCTTGGGAATTCTGTCATTCAAATATGTTGAAAATCGTTACAGAACCCTTCACCTGTGTCATAACATGGCGGAGGCTTCTTGCGGACGCTTCAAATAAGTTTGATGCTTGAACAATGTGATTGAAGGGGGTAGCATTTTATAGGGAGGATAAAACAGCAAGTGCAAATTTTTTTGGAGAATTCAAACTTGTTACCTTTATGTGATGAAAGATTCGGTCTCTTGAGACAGTGCTAGTAGAAGCGGTAATGGCTGAAAGTGTTGGTAAACACGAGAAAGAATTTCTGGTTTTATATGTCGTTGATAAGTGCATAAATTCCAAATTTCGTGTTGTCTCAAGGATGTCTGTGGGATTTATAGGCTTTAACTTGAAAATCTTTGCATTCCTATTATTCCAGATGGCTTGAAGTACGCAGCAGAAAGACAAAAGGGGATTAATTTCCGTGTTAGAAGTCCGATAAAGATATCTGATCATATCAGCAAGCCAAGTGTGTAACCCAATTGTCGGATTAGCCATTGAAATAATACCCAGAGAAGATGATAACCACACATGTTGGGTGACGGAACAAGATCTAAACAGATGATCCAGAGTTTCAGATGACGAATTACAAAGAACACATCTCGAATCAAATGGCAATCCTCTTGCTACGAGTCTGGTCGAAATGGGAAGAGAGTTTGTTACCAAGCGCCAGATGAGAATTCCAAATTTTGGGGAGACAGACTTGTTGTAGACGATGTTCCAAGGAAAAGAGGAAATTGGGATGAAGGGTTTTAACATAGTGATATGCTGAAGCAAGTAGGAGTAACCCGATCGAACTGAATAGGATCCATCTTCTATATATTTCCAGTAAAGGAAATCATCCATACAAGGCTGAGGTGGTTCCAGGCATAGAATAGTCTTTGCAGTGGCTGATTGAAAAAATTTAAAAATGGCAGCTGGTTTTCATGCCCCAGAAGAGGTAGATATATCAGTTAGCGCAAGGTTTTGAGAATAACAAGCAGGACGAGTGATTGGCACAGTTCCATTAATCCATTTATCAGAGAGAATACAGATCTACCATTGCCTATCTTCCAACCAAGTCCCGGAGATAAATTTGCGGCTGCGCGACAAATGTCTCTCCAGAAAAAAGAAGCTCTCGAAACTGGCATGGCTGAGATGAAGGGTAGACCAAGAAGTAATTTGCTTAGTGATTTTGTCCACAAATTGATTAAATATTGAAGATCTATTTCGCGGAATATCAATCGGCACACCCAGATAGGTACCGAAATTAGAAACCCACTTAATCTTTAATAGGGATAACAGATGTTCCCTGAAATCGTCTGGTGTATTTGGACTAAATTTAATATAAGATTTGTCCAGATTGATCATTTGGCCTGAAGCTTCTTCAAAGGTTCGGAGAAGCTGTCAAAGATATTCAAACCCCGAAGTTGTGGCCTTACAGCAAATAAAAGCATCATCCGCATAGATCGAAAAAGATGGGAAATTGGGGGTGCATACCTAGAGATTTTAAGTCCAAGTATATTGTTCATCTGCGCAGCTTGATGAAGCTGCTTCGACAGAACTTCCATACACATGGTTAACAAATATGGAGAGAGAGGATCACCCTAACGAAGGCCACTTGTTGCGTGAAACATCTGAGAAGGTTCGCCGTTGATCAAAACAGAATAACGAACCGTAGAAATACATTCCCATATGAGATTACAAAAATTTTCAAGAAATCCAAAACGCTGCATAACCGACATGAGTAAAGACCAAGAAACACGATCAAAAGCCTTATGCATATCAAGTTTGAGGGCTGCGTAACGGTTGTTTCCTTTTTTTTGCCTTGTTTATATAGTGAATAATCTCATGAGCAACAATGGAGCTATCTGACATAAGCCTTCCAGGAATAAAAGCCTGCTGAGTGTCTGAAATAATAACTGGAAGAACCCTTTTGAGCCGATTTGCAAGGCATTTAGAGGCAATTCTGTAAACAACATTACATAGACTAATAGGACGGAAATGAGTAACAAATTCCGGAGAATCAACCTTAGGAATAAGAACTATGTGCGTATTGTTCCATTCTTTTAGAAGGACGCCTGATTTCAGAAATCTCAAGATAGCCACAGAAACCAGAGGACCCACCAACGGCCAAAAAAGCTGGAAAAATTTTGGGGTTATGCCATCTGGGCCCGGGGATTTTGAACCATCGATACTTCGAAGTGCAATGATAACCTCTTCCTCAATAAATGGAGCATCTAGAAAGGAGCAATCAGATTGGGAGAGAGACGAAAAGCTTAAAGACGCTAGCAGCTCCGAAGAGTTGGCTTTATGCTTTAGAGGAGAGCCTAAAAGTTCTAAGAAGTACGAAGAAATTTCATGGGAAACCTCCGCGGGAGAATATTTTCAGTCTCCATTCAGGGCTCGGATTGTAATTAAACGCAGCTTAGAGGATCTAGATTTGACTCATGAATAAAGAAAACGAGATGGGAGGCCGTCAGAGATCTCGCGTATCATCTTTGATCGTTGTGACCAGTAAGAAAATTGTGAGGCGAGAGTGCATAGTTTTGCTTTCCGGATTTGCTGGAAATGAACTGCGGATTCAGCATCAGTATTTGGAGGTCGAGATCATCTAATTCCTGTTCAATCTGAGGCCAGTTTATGCCATATTGAATGCGATGATTAATCGCCCAAGCCATAACATCTCGCCGAATGACAGATAATTTCCGGGACAAAACAAACATTGGGGAGCCTCTACAATAAAGGGACCAAGCAGCAGAAATTATCCGGGAAATTATTGGGAAAGAGAGACACCAGTTATCTAACCGGTAGTGACGCCTTGGTGACTTAGAACATGGAAACAAGTTTAATATAATGGGTGCATGATCTGAAATCATAATAGGCAAGTTTAAAAGGCGAGCGTCTGGAAATAAAGATAAACAATCTGCGTTTGCATAAGCTCGATCGAGCCGTTCCATAATTAGAGATTCTCCATCTCTATTGTTCATCCAAGTAAAACGGGGCCCAATGAACGGGATACCTACAAGATCATTTGCAATACGCCAAAAAGTAAATTCACTCTGCTCTCTAATGATTGGTGATCCTCCAAGTTTGTCCGAAAACATTTCAACTTGGTTGAAATCACCAATGATTGCGAGAGGAGAAAGCCCGACAATAATGTCAGAAATCTTGTTCCAAAGAGAAAAGCGATCTTCAAAGGCTGGGGCACCATATATAAACACTAGAAAAAGTTCAAATTTTGTACATGGTAGGGTACTAAAACTAAGCTTACATATAATATAATTAGGCTGTAAATACATGGGTTCCAGATTTACAGTCGAATCCCAACGCAAAATGAGGCCGCCACTATGGCCCACCGAGTCGACACCACAAAAATTAGGTAAGTCTAACGACGAAGTCTTCACTGCAGCAGATTCAAGAGTTACTAAGGTCTCTTGTAAAAACAAAAGTGTTTTGCCTTTCGCCGATCAATTTGCGATTAATTAACAAAAAATTTAGATACATTCAGTTTCATGTAACAACCTACGAAAAATAAACAATATTGTTGGAACCTAATTTTTTTTTTTTGACAAAGGTAAACTTTTGTATTAACGAGAAGGAAGAAAGTTACATTACAAACCTATGAAGCAAAACTAGTATAAAAAGTTATTCTGTAGCAAGACTAATTGACCAGGCTCGATGCTGGCGAAGAAGTCTTCGAGATTCAGCCAGGGTGTGAAACTGACTGATGGGGACTGGCTTATTGCTACCTAGAACTGAGAATAGCTTTCTTGAGGAGATGACAAAAGTCAGTGGCTTGTGTGCATCATAGGTTACATGTGTCATAACATGGTGGAGGCTTCTTGCGGACGCTTCAAATAAGTTTGATGCTTGAACAATGTGATTGAAGGGGGTAGCATTTGATAGGGAGGGTAAAACAGCAAGTGCAATTTTTTTTGGAGAATTCAAACTTGTTACCTTAATGTGATGAAAGATTCGGTCTCTTGAGACAGTGCTAGTAGAAGCGGTAATGGCTGAAAGTGTTGGTAAACACGAGAAAGAATTTCTGGTTTTATATGTCGCTGATAAGTGCATAAATTCCAAATTTCGCGTTGTCACAAGGATGTCTTTGGGATTTATAGGCTTTAACTTGAAAATCTTTGCATTCCTATTATTCCAGATGGCTTGAAGTACACAGCAGAAAGACAAAAGGGGATTAATTTCCGTGTTAGAAGTCCGATAAAGATATCTGATCATATCAGCAAGCCAAGTGTGTAACCCAATTGTCGGATTAGCCATTGAAATAATACCCAGAGAAGATGATAACCACACATGTTGGGTGACGGAACAAGATCTAAACAGATGATCTAGAGTTTCAGATGACGAATTACAAAGAACACATCTCGAATCAATTGGCAATCCTCTTGCTACGAGTCTGGTCGAAATGGGAAGAGAGTTTGTTACCAAGCGCCAGATGAGAATTCCAAATTTTGGGGAGACAGACTTGTTGTAGACGATGTTCCAAGGAAAAGAGGGAATTGGGATGAAGGGTTTTAGCACAGTGATATACTGAAGTAAGTAGGAGTAACCCGATCGAACTGAATAGGATCCATCTTCTGTATATTTCCAGTAAAGGAAATCATCTATACAAGGCTGAGGTGGTTCCAGGCATAGAATAGTCTTTGCAGTGGCTGATTGAAAAAAATTAAAAATGGCAGCTGGTTTCCATGCCCCAGAAGAGGTAGATATATAAGTTAGCGCAAGGACGAGTGATTGGCACAGTTCCATTAATCCATTTATCAGAGTGAATATTAACAGATCTACCATTGCCTATCTTCCAACCAAGTCCCGGAGATAAATTTGCGGCTGCGCGACAAATGTCTCTCCAGAAAAAAGAAGCTCTCGAAACTGGCATGGCTGAGATGAAGGGTAGACCAAGAAGTAATTTGCTTAGTGATTTTGTCCACAAATTGATTAAATATTGAAGATCTATTTCGCGGAATATCAATCGGCACACCCAGATAGGTACCGAAATTAGAAACCCACTTAATCTTTAATAGGGATAACAGATGTTCCCTGAAATCGTCTGGTGTATTTGGACTAAATTTAATATAAGATTTGTCCAGATTGATCATTTGGCCTGAAGCTTCTTCAAAGGTTCGGAGAAGCTGTCAAAGATATTCAAACCCCGAAGTTGTGGCCTTACAGCAAATAAAAGCATCATCCGCATAGATCGAAAAAGATGGGAAATTGGGGGTGCATACCTAGAGATTTTAAGTCCAAGTATATTGTTCATCTGCGCAGCTTGATGAAGCTGCTTCGACAGAACTTCCATACACATGGTTAACAAATATGGAGAGAGAGGATCACCCTAACGAAGGCCACTTGTTGCGTGAAACATCTGAGAAGGTTCGCCGTTGATCAAAACAGAATAACGAACCGTAGAAATACATTCCCATATGAGATTACAAAAATTTTCAAGAAATCCAAAACGCTGCATAACCGACATGAGTAAAGACCAAGAAACACGATCAAAAGCCTTATGCATATCAAGTTTGAGGGCTGCGTAACGGTTGTTTCCTTTTTTTTGCCTTGTTTATATAGTGAATAATCTCATGAGCAACAATGGAGCTATCTGACATAAGCCTTCCAGGAATAAAAGCCTGCTGAGTGTCTGAAATAATAACTGGAAGAACCCTTTTGAGCCGATTTGCAAGGCATTTAGAGGCAATTCTGTAAACAACATTACATAGACTAATAGGACGGAAATGAGTAACCAATTCCGGAGAATCAACCTTAGGAATAAGAACTATGTGCGTATTGTTCCATTCTTTTAGAAGGACGCCTGATTTCAGAAATCTCAAGATAGCCACAGAAACCAGAGGACCCACCAACGGCCAAAAAAGCTGGAAAAATTTTGGGGTTATGCCATCTGGGCCCGGGGATTTTGAACCATCGATACTTCGAAGTGCAATGATAACCTCTTCCTCAATAAATGGAGCATCTAGAAAGGAGCAATCAGATTGGGAGAGAGACGAAAAGCTTAAAGACGCTAGCAGCTCCGAAGAGTTGGCTTTATGCTTTAGAGGAGAGCCTAAAAGTTCTAAGAAGTACGAAGAAATTTCATGGGAAACCTCCGCGGGAGAATATTTCCAGTCTCCATTCAGGGCTCGGATTGTAATTAAACGCAGCTTAGAGGATCTAGATTTGACTCATGAATAAAGAAAACGAGATGGGAGGCCGTCAGAGATCTCGCGTATCATCTTTGATCGTTGTGACCAGTAAGAAAATTGTGAGGCGAGAGTGCATAGTTTTGCTTTCCGGATTTGCTGGAAATGAACTGCGGATTCAGCATCAGTATTTGGAGGTCGAGATCATCTAATTCCTGTTCAATCTGAGGCCAGTTTATGCCATATTGAATGCGATGATTAATCGCCCAAGCCATAACATCTCGCCGAATGACAGATAATTTCCGGGACAAAACAAACATTGGGGAGCCTCTACAATAAAGGGACCAAGCAGCAGAAATTATCCGGGAAATTATTGGGAAAGAGAGACACCAGTTATCTAACCGGTAGTGACGCCTTGGTGACTTAGAACATGGAAACAAGTTTAATATAATGGGTGCATGATCTGAAATCATAATAGGCAAGTTTAAAAGGCGGGCGTCTGGAAATAAAGATAAACAATCTGCGTTTGCATAAGCTCGATCGAGCCGTTCCATAATTAGAGATTCTCCATCTCTATTGTTCATCCAAGTAAAACGGGGCCCAATGAACGGGATACCTACAAGATCATTTGCAATACGCCAAAAAGTAAATTCACTCTGCTCTCTAATGATTGGTGATCCTCCAAGTTTGTCCGAAAACATTTCAACTTGGTTGAAATCACCAATGATTGCGAGAGGAGAAAGCCCGACAATAATGTCAGAAATCTTGTTCCAAAGAGAAAAGCGATCTTCAAAGGCTGGGGCACCATATATAAACACTAGAAAAAGTTCAAATTTTGTACATGGTAGGGTACTAAAACTAAGCTTACATATAATATAATTAGGCTGTAAATACATGGGTTCCAGATTTACAGTCGAATCCCAACGCAAAATGAGGCCGCCACTATGGCCCACCGAGTCGACACCACAAAAATTAGGTAAGTCTAACGACGAAGTCTTCACTGCAGCAGATTCAAGAGTTACTAAGGTCTCTTGTAAAAACAAAAGGGACGGATGATGTTGACGCAAAAAACGCTGCAAAAAAGGAATTGTAGGATCATCCGCATCTCCTAAGCCCTTACAATTCCAAGAACTTATCTTCACTTATCCCCGGGTGGCGAATTAAGGTCCGCCACCAAACCTATCCTAGGGGTCAAACCCTCAGCGTTGAAACAGGAAACAAAAATGTGAGTTAGTTCTAAAGCATGTAAACCAGATGACAACTCGAAATCAACAGAGGCCGAGCTTCCTAAACGAGGGCTTTTAGTTGTTTGGACAAGCTCATCAGAAGCCTTAATTAAACAGTTAGGACGTTTCTTTAATGCGGAGTGATGTGTGTATTTTATATAGACTTTCTAGTCCATTTATTGCACGCATTTCTATGTCATTTAGGTGATATTATGTCGCCATATGCCCCTATTTGGCTACTTTGTACTTTCATTACCATTTTGTAGGTACAAGCTGTGTAGTAGCAGAAACCGAGCCAAAACAGTTCACTTTGCATGCATTTAGGAGAATGGAAGGAACGGAACAGAAGTTCTTGCATGGGAAAGCGTGAAACCGCTCGCAATCAAGTCCAAAGCCATGTCCAACACTATGTGCCATGCCAGAAGACCTCGATCGATTATACCTTTTGTCGATCGAGGAGCATTGAAGTGAAGAGTTGCTCGATCGAGCTGTCCTGTGCTCGATCGAGTAGTAGCCGCTGAAAAGTTGCTCGATCGAGTAGAATTGTTACTCGATCGAGTGATTTTCTCCAATAAAGTCCTCGATCGAAGGGTATTTTCCCTCGATCGAGTAGAATCTATCATGGGCCTTAAGTCCATAGCTTAATTAGGGTTTAGAGTCGTGTTATGCTTATTTAAGACTCTTATTTTCGTCATTAGGTTATCATGGGGTGATCCCTGATCATCACCACTTAGCTTCTAGTTTCTGAACTCTCTTCTATCTTTAGTTTACATTCGGGTTTATCGACGTGGATTGTTCTCTACGCCGGATTGCTAAGATTGTAAACTACTTTCTCTCTTTTATTCTTACCTTTTTTTAGTCTTAATCATTGTTTACTCTTCCTAACTACCGCGTTGTTATTGTCATGCTTGTTAATTACGATTTTATTATGTCTAAAGTCATATGTTCAATCGTTTGTATTGCTAGCATCGTTAATAACATGAGTAGCTAATTCTCTTGTATGTTGGGATGAGGGAAACTGTAGTAGAGGCATGTTAGGATAGATTATTTTAGTTAGTCTTGAATATGAGAATCAGTCTAAGCAATTTAATTGAGGTTTAGTCGAATGAGTGCACGCAGGAGACTGGCTAGGTAGTTAACCCCGACCTGGATCGAAAGATTGGAAGGGAAAGGCTTGCTTAGAATTGATAGGTGACTCCTAAGAGGACGAGAGTTAATTAGGAAAATCCCTAGGGTGGTTTGAGACCGAGAGGAGAAAACCATTGCCCTTCTCATTGATAGATTGACTGACTTAGTTGACCCGTAGATGCCGATATTGCAGTGGACCGAATCCTAGCATATTCTCTTTTATCTGATTTATTTCATATTAATTTCTATCTTTATTTCTCTTCCTTTAATCTTATTTAGTTTAGTTAAAACCTTTTCAAAAACCCCAGATTGTTACTGGCAGATTTAGATTTCAGTTAGTTAGTTTCCTCCCTGTGGAGATCGACCCTACTTCCGCTATCTTCTTAGTTAGTAGACTTAGGTTTTATTTTTGGTGTATAACGACACGCATCACGGAGCTCAAGTTAAGGCAGCCATGTGCCTTAGGCAAAGAATAAGAGAACGATGATTTATAAGCCGGGAAAAGAAAATTCACAATATTAACTATAGGCCCAGGAGAAGCAGAAAGATAAAAAGAGGAAAATCGATTGGGCCTCTTGAATTTCGGCCTACTCAAATAATGTAGGCCCAGGCTGACCTTTCTTTTATAAACAAACCTTAACAACCCTCCCACTAGAATCCAAAGGTAAGTCACTGGGCCCAGGATTATCTTGGGCCCCAACCTCACTAAAACAGTCCAAATCAGAGGTTTGGAAGTTCAGGCTCTGCAAGCCCCAAGCCAAGAGACACATTTACATCATCATCTTCTTCAGCAACCGAAATACGAAAAGCAGGAACCTGGCCAGAATCATCAGCATCACTGTGATTGGAAGAATCTCCCAGAAAATTACCACTAGCAAGAGGAAGATGCTCTCTAACCAAAGAGTGCGTTACAAGCACAACTTCTCTAGAAAGGTTTTCATTAACAACAAATTCCGATGGGGGAGTGGTGAAAATTTCATCGCCAATTTCCTCAGTAGAAGAGGCTGGAGAGAAAGAATAATGAGGCGAACCCCCTCCAGAATCAATCACCACTTCGTCAACACCTGAGACAGAATTAATTTCAGAATTAAGGTATTTGAAACGGGAAGGAAGACCATAGATTTCACGGGAATAAAATTCAGTACCAGGAGGACCATGCAACACTTCAAGCCTATTGTCAGCAAGCTCATCAACTCTTCCTTTAATCCCCTTGGCCCTCGGACCTTACCAACTGGACAGAAAGACACACGGTGGCAAATTTTTCCGCAAGTCTGGCAGAATATGAAAATACCTTCATAAGAAAGGAAATCCAAGTATGCTCCCTTTCGGTTAGAGCCAAATAACAGTCAGGAATCAAAGGTTTGGATAGATCTATCCACACTCTGATTCTAACGAAATTACGAGTTGGAAACGATTCTTCTTCATAAACAGTTCCCACATGCGAAAGGAGAAAAGCAGCAACTGAAGTATTCATTAGATGAAAAGGAAGGCCCTTAACTCGGATCCATAAAGGAACTATGTGAAAAAACAGATTATCAGGAATGGTGAAAAAAGATGTCGACCTAAGAACCAGCAACAAACCTTCTATATTGAGAACCTGACGCTCCAAAAAATATAAGTAGTCTTCATGAGATGAAAAAACAAAGATAATATGGTTCATGACCCGAATCGAAATCGGACCATTGGTTTTCCAGTGGATGGTCATGGCATCATATATGCGAGTAACCTCCAGAAAGCGCTGATCTCGAAAGCTAGCAACTAGAGGCTTGCTAAAATTCAAACCAGTGAGATCAATACAGAGGTGAAGGGGAAGTCAGATGCTGACTCCCGCACGATTTGGATTTCAGGATGAAAACGACATAGTGATTTTAGGATTAAATATGCGGATATAAGGTATACTTGAATTTGATAGTTGATAGTTTGCAGAAATGAAATTAAATGAAGAAGAAGTTTGGTAGATGGAATGATTATAAAGGAAGAGTGGAATGGTGGAGTAAATTATGCAGAAAACGTGTCATTAAAAGGAAAAGCAAAGACATGCAAGAAGACACAAACACGGATGAATATTGGAGAAAACAGTGAAATGAGGCAGGAAAAACAATTTGCAATTAGATAAAGGAGTTTGATTTTGATTTTCATGGATGAAAAAGAGAAACCTTAATTGTTAAGACTCCAGAAGGAGGAACTCTCTAGAGAGAGAAAAAAAATCTATTGTAGTTCAGGATTATGGCTGATGTACCTAAATTATTATAGAGTAACGTTTACACTTCAAAAGAAGTAAAGAACTTACTAAATCATCGACGCAAACAACTCAGTTTAATGTAATTAATCCTACTATATGGAGCGCAATAATTCTGCAAAGAATAATAAAGAAATCAACAAAATCATGTCCTGAAGATCAAAGTTTTGTAATAGACTATATATATACATAAAAATTACTCTGTACATCTCAAAATGAAATATATAACAAAGAAAAACAAAGTAGACTAACTTGAACCTAATACGGTTTTAAGCTGATACGACAAATATTGCTAGATTTAAAATACTTAATACACATGTAATTAAGATGTAGAGAGAAATTAAATATGTAGTGAATTACATTTTTACTGAAGAAATTGTACGTAGATGAGTGTATTTATATACGCGTAATAAGATTATAGACTTATAGTATTTGATTTGTTGTAGGTTTTGCCGACAATATCTAATTGTTAGTTACGTTCAGATTTTATATCTTCTAATAGGAGTGCAATACCTATTACATTAATGTATAAGTTATCAATGAATAATGCAATTAATCTTATTCTGTATTTTTGCCATCTTTTTTATTTTGTTTACAGTTTTTAAAAGGTTGGAGATTATAATATTGTCAAGTCTTTCACAAAAGTTGGAGACTCTGTAAGCGCTCGAAAAAAGTTGCCTTAGATAGATAGATTTGAAACTAAAAAGAATTAATTCCACTGCAGCACCACTCAAGCAGTCCATAAGGTGTTGAGCGCGAAACTCATCCCTCCCACAAGAAATGCCACGCGGGAAACTCTGAATCTTATCCAAAACCATTGCCAAAGAGGCAGCAAGAGGATGATGATCCACATGCAAAGGAGGCAATGAAGGAGGTGGGCGACATGATGCTTCTCTCGCAAAGCCACAAGAGTGGCGTTAGAGTAAGAGGCGACGCCAGAGGAAGAAAGCACCCGAACAACAGTAGTATAGTGGCCATCACAAATCTTCCGCCGACATTGGCGGAGGTTAAGCTCACTCAAATCAAGATCCTCCTCCACATGAAACGAAGGAGGAACCTCATCCAAACACTCCCGCAAAAGTTGCAAACCACCTCCAGGCACCCCCAAGCGAGAATAGCTCTGGTAATACTCTCCTCCTGACGCCGTCGCCTAACCGCAGTCCTACACTCAAGATTACTCCTAGGAGCGAAGATCTTAAGCAGACAAAGAGGCAACACAAGCATATGAACCCGGGAGCCGAAGAGGTCACCAAGAGAGTCAACCACATCATCCAAGACCCCCTTCAAAATACGAGCAAACCCAAGACGACACTTAGGAGGAATAGATTTCACGGTGCGAAGGCCCAAAGATAATAAACGATCAAGTGAAGATACAGACCATTGAATAGGCTCAACCTCATCATCAGATGAAAGGACCGAGAGAGCCGGAGCCGGAGGTCTTGGGATACCATGAATAATAAAGCTAACGATGCCATCACCACAATCCGGAGGCGCAACAATATTACCCCGACTACGCCGACACCTAGAGCGAAACGTATGGGTTTTAAAACACTCCCCACACAACTAAAGCCCCATCCGCTTCAAAGTAATCTCGGCATTACAGAAAACAGTCAGACTATCAGTGAGAGTTTGACGCGCCAGACCCATAGCACCATCAATACAATGTCGATCCTGAAAATGATTCTGCTAGTCGGCCTTAGTAAGGCCCTTACCATAACCACCCGGACACTCATGAATACTCGAAAAAGGACAATGAAAAAGTACTAAAACAGGCATGATGAGGACGAATAAACCTCAACACAAACCTGCAAGAAAAAGCAAAAAGGCCAACAAGCAACACCACCACGAATAACACCACCACAAAGAGCACCCAAACCCAAACACATGCATGAACACCCCAAAGACGACCTGGACAAATCCCGGCCAAGAAACAGCCACGTCAACCGCCATAACAGTGGCCACCGCCGGCCAAGAAAGAACAATGCAGCACCAGCCACACCGAAACCACACAAACGGTGCAAAAAGAGCAAAGCGCCAAAACAGTAGCCCCACCCGCAGGCAATAACCAAAACGGACACCCCTGGCCGCCAGAAACAACACCCACCGGCCACGGGCTTAACCTGAAAAAACTGGCCACCGGCCAGAAGGAAAGGGGAACACGACCGTTGCAAGCCCTAGCAAAAAGAAAAGAAAAACAAACCCTAAAAGAAAAACAAATGGAAACGTACACTGCCGCCGGCGACTACGTAGGACCAGAAGCCGACGAAAACAGCCGGCAAGAGTCCCAGCCGTTGCAAGCACTTCCGACGCCGTAACAACACACGAAGCCCTGACACAAGACAACCCCACAAAAGAACACCATCGACAACCCTACCACAGCCGGCGACGTGAGGTCTGGATGGTCTGGTCGGATCCGATGACTGGTGGGGAAGCAGACTCCGGCAGCCGCAGCACCTGGCAGATGCAGCACACTCCTCTCTCAATCACACCCTATTATTATTATTATAAAATGCGCGCAGCTTTCATTAAAACAAAATGAAAAGTTTACATGAAGTTGATGGGGAGCCAAGAGATAATCTGGCCCTCACCCCCTTAGCTACAACGTGATCCCAATACACATCGTCAGCAAAACCCGAGAGCAAGCAGGACAAGGTCTAGATACCGTGAATAACGGTAGCACTCCCCAACCCACACAAAAGAAATAGACAACTTCCGAACCCATGTCTAGGACTCTACTACTCTACTAGTAGGAGAAGCAACAGAAAAATCTTATGGGTATGCAACGGTAGCACTCCCCAACCCACACAAAAGAAAAGAAAATGGTAACTCACTCTCTCTCCTCCATCCTCTCTCCTAATCCACCTCCTTTCACCACCACAACCACCACCGCCGACACTCTCTCTCCTCCGCATTCCCTTCGCTTCACCGACTTCTCTCGCTGGAACCCTAAACCTCTCTTTAACCACCACCGTCACCGCCACAACCGCCAATTTCTCTCCCCTCCTCGCGTCTCCACCTTCTTCCGGCCGTCGGAAAACGACGGCGATGGCGGGGATGTCGATACTACGTCGCCTGATCAGTTCTTCGAGAATAACTCAATTGCTGATTTCATGAGGTTTAAGAAGCGAGCTAGTGATGGAGGTGGTGATGGTGAGTTGCAGACGGCCGTTGTTCGGTTTCGAAAGAAGTTTCCTTGGTCCATTCTTCGTCCTTTTCTTAAGGTTTTTTTATTGTTTGTTATTTGTGATTTTAGTGTGATTATGTTGTGTTTGTGTTTGATTTGGTGGTTGATTGAGTGATTTTTTGCAGGTTGATTTGGTTTCCACCATTCACATTGCTGATAAAGAGTACGTTTTCGCGATTTTCGATGTTTTAGGGCGAAATTGTTCAGCTGATGAAATTAGTTCTTTGATGTTGAATTGAGGAGGTCTTGCATTGCAAATAACTTGTAGTCTTTGCCTTGGATTTCGTTACTTAATGGCACTTTAAAGTGGAAATGTGGAATTAGGAGAATCAGAGTACTATTCGTAATGGTTTGAATGATTTTATATCGTTCTAATTCATGCATGTTTGATAACACACGGCTCCCTTAAATTGTAGAATAAGGGGGTCGTGTAGGCAACATTATCCTGTGCTAACAATCCAAGGAGGTTGTTTTCGAATGACTTAAGATGAAAATTACTTTGATAATTTTGACGAATGACGACTACTTCACAAATCACAATAGAAAGGAGCAACCACTTTAGGGAGTCATTTTGCTTTATTCCATCATAATTCAGAATTAAAAGAGCGATGAGTCTTTGACCCCATTAGAAATGGAAATGCATATAAAAATAGGGTTTTGGTAGGAAGAGCTTTATTTTGAAGCGAGGGGGTTTAGTTGTGCCATAGTGTATGTCTGTTTATTTGGTAGGTCTTGCTTATGTTACTTGTATTTTACTATTCTTACCGTCATAATTGGTTTTGGCTGGGTGTCCGCACTCCTCATTCCAAGAAGAGAATAATAAGTAGGCATGAAATTTGGTGATGCCTATGAGCTTATGATTTGTTCTCGGGCTGATAGGAGAAGTAAAATATACTAGAAGACGCTTTGTCTAAGTTGCCATCATTCGTTGTTTCGAAAGTCGTCTACCCACTTCAATTTTTCGACTCCCCAAGTTATGAAACTTAAAAGGTTACACTTATACGTAATGAACTTAATATTATCGTCAAGTGGTTCAAAAGCCAACCGCCAAACTATGATACAATATGCTCTTCACTGGCTGTTTAATATGGGTATTAAAATTGTTAGATGAAATTTGCAGATGATATTGGCACTATAAATCTGTTAGAAGTGGTATCGCTAATATCTAATTAGAAGTGATTTCTGTGCTTATACTAACTTTAAATTGAGGTTGATGTAACGGTAGATTTGATGTGATAGCAAATGTTAATTGCCTACAAATGTTCTATAAAAACAAAAAAGCTTAATATTTAATCTCTATCGGTGACATCTTGAGACCCTTGAATGTAAATTGCTGTGCTGGGAAACCAAAAGACTCCAGCAGTTCACCTTTAAATTTGTTTCTTTTTTTCTTTGTTCTAGATGGATTCTGCTCCGGTATCCATTGGTGACAGATCATTTGATGTTTGTTACCCTACAGATACTTTGATACTTTACAGAAGGAACTTGAAGACTATGATTGTGTACTTTATGAGATGGTGACTAGCCGAGAGAGTTTAGAGCAGCGTAGATATACTGTAGCTAAAAAGAGGCTTAAATCTTCACGTTCAAGAGCATTTAGCATTATTGGATTTATCCAGAGACAGATGGCTCAAGTACTAACGCTCGATTTCCAGTTAGATTGTCTTGATTATCAGGCAGAAAATTGGTATCACGCTGACTTAGATTTTGAGACCTTCAAATTACTTCAGGTACAATACTTTATCCTTTTGGTGCTTATAAGAATACCAAGCCCTCAACTTTGCTTTATTTTAACCTGGTCATTTTATTATCGCAGTTATTGTTCTGTGTATAGGAAATAAGCATAAAACTACGGACTTTCAAACCTAGTATCTAACATATCTTTGTTCGGAAATTTCATTTTTTAGCTAGAAAGAGGTGAAAGCTTCTTTACATTTGCAAGAGACATGACTATAAAATCTACAAAAGCAATGATGCAAACATCAATTCCTGAAAATCTCGACCCTTGGAGATCCAAGCTTTTATGGGCATCCCGTGTTCTTCCTATGCCACTTGTGGGTCTTCTTATTATTGGAGGCATCTGTACTGATGGTGGAGATCAGGTAACAGAATACCCCGAGCTAGATGCTTTATCCAGGCTTGATTTTGGTGCTGCAATGAAATTGTTCCTGGCAAAGCGCCTTACATCTGAGTAAGTATCTATTATTATTTTTGTTTTACGTAGCTCCATTTATATGAAACTAGAGGATATATTACGAGCGTCATCAGTAGAGCATCTATTTGTGCATAGTGTGTATGAGGTATTTCCACACTGTTCAGGGTGCCTGTTTTAAAACCGTGTGTTTCACAGCATGGTCTAAATTCTAGAGAGAGGACGAATCAGGAGCACTATTATATCAAGAAAGTCAGGGACATTTGGTGTCCATAGTTTAGACTCTAGACTTCTAAATCTAGCAGCTTGAGAAATTTTATTTGATCAGAGTAGAGAGCTGGGAAAAGGGGTCTTCTTGTCTTGTTCATTGGACGCTTGTATGCAAAACCATAATGGAAGGAAATTTGGGTTTCAGCTGTCTATTTTACAATTGTGTTCTTTTTCTTGGCAATTGCCTATGGTGCTTTCCTCTTGAAATGTTTTGCTTAAGCATCAGGTAATTCTGAGCAGTATGATTTAGATACTGATTGTGGAATGCTGACCGGGAAGTCTTGCCATATATACTTTTTTGATAGTTGATCTCAAGTTTCTCATCAGAGTCATCACTGTCTACACTCGATGTCTTTTTGATATGGGGAGCTAGGAAGCTTAGTTATTAGGAAGATGATTGGAAGAGAAGAAGCACTGGTAGCCTTAGCAGTGCCCTCCAATGATTGAGATAGAGGCGTAGGTTCCATGATCTTTGACCTGATAATGTTCCACATGACAGTGAGTTGAACCATAGAATAAGATCGGCAAAGATGTTATAAAATATTCCCCAAAAGATGGATCTTCCATCATAGATATATGACTATGTATATGAATGTAGAGAAGTGTGAGACAAGTTAAAGCAAGCTCGAATTTGTAATTACCGATTCAACCCTGAGGTAAAAGCAAGATAAATTTTCTTTTGTTGCTCTAGTCTGTGAAAACTATACTGTATTCATAATGAATCTTATTCTGTTTACTATGGTGACTATGCTATGTGGGTGTACAAAACTACAAATGGGAGACAGTAGAATGAAATTCACCATTAAATGTAAGAGACCTGGCAAAACTGACCTGACCCGATAAGGCTGACCGAGATCCGAAAGTGACCCGAAAAGTGTAACCTGAACTTGACCCGAAAGACCCGATCTGACCCGACCCGAGAGTGACCTGACACGAAATGACCCGAATTGAAGTGACCCGAAGTGACCCAAACGACCCAAAATGACCCGAATTAACTTATTTTAAGCATACACACTCATTGCTGCGTAGGAATGATACTCAAGGAATTGTTAGAGTGAGAAACCTATGAAATGATAAAGGAACATTGAGAGTTATGTATTACGACCTCAACCCAAAGTAGAATTTCATCATTTGAATGTTGGTGGGTAATGTATGGCGACATTGACTGTTAGTTTTTTCCAAATATATATCGAGAATTAGAGAGACTATGTAAAATTTTGTCTAAACTGGTAAAATTGTCATTATTTTCATATTACTGTTTCAAAAAGTAGTTGTTTCTGTAAATTGTAAAATACATTTGGTCAAGGTTGACATTGTTTTTCATCAAAACAAAGAGACAATACAAAAATGCGATGAAGGGACTATCAAAGTAAAACAAAAGCAATATAATGTCTATCCTGGAAGAGTCTTGGGCCTTTTGGCGACTGCTATTTTGTTTCTCTTTCTGTTCTGTCTTTTTGCCAATGTTTCTCAAGTCATGTGTATTCCCATATTTTTCTCTGAGGTCTGAAAATGTTCCAACGTGAAGGTTCACCCAAATGACAGCAGATGTGGAAGAAAAGTCAGTTATCATCGGTGAGAGGAACAAGGCGGCAACAGAAGCCCTTCAAAGAGCAATCGACGAAGGGCACAACAAGATAGCCATACTTTATGGAGGCGGGCACATGCCAGATCTTGGCAGACGATTGAGGGTTGACTTTGACCTCGTGCCCTCTCAAGTTCAATGGATAACTGCATGGTCAATAAGGAAGCAGGATTTGAAGAGCACCTCAATTCCGATTCTACAGACCATGGCTGAAGTCTCCGGTTGGCCGTTAAATAGGTACCAAACTTTGGGACTCCTTATATTTTCGTCAGTGCTTGCTGTAGATCTTTGGTTCTGGGAGCTATTTTTTGGAACTGCGGCTAATTGGGTCTCCCAAGTCGCATCAGATACTGCACTGTACTTCGGCCACTGACCAGCTCCAAAGATGAAACATTAAAAGGTTCTGTATATGCATTTGTAAATAATGCTGTAAATTTTCAGAACTAAACTGGTAAAATCTCATATGTACACAATACTACAATAGTCAATAGGATTGATTATTAACCAAGAAAGTATGTATATGAAGAATACCACTTTCCTTGAGATATCAGAATTGGGGGAATGTATTTTATTCTAATGGCTTGTTTTAGTTAAGTTAATTGTTGAACAAGGAGAAAAATTAGAATGGTCAATGCTGGCGGCGAAGGGTGGAAAGGAGGGAGTATAGATGTATAATAGCTATCGCGTCTCCTTAAAGATGTGCGTTACCAGCCCTATAGTTCGTAAATCACCTCCTTTCAACCCTCGTTAACCGCTACAGTCTTCTTAGATCAAATCTTCTATGCCACATCTTGTACTCCTCCATTTTATCCTTTTAACACATCATTAATGAAATACTCCGCACTTCGTATAAATTATTACTACGAGTTTTATATACAAATGATTGTGTTTCGTATAAATTAACCTTTTTTGGCCAAGTTATAAACCCATAAAAATTCTCCAAATTCATAAGGGGTAATGGGATATGGCATTGTAATTTTGTTTGCTTTATGTTCTTAATAATAAGAGTCCATATATTTTATGGACTTTTAATTGATGCGTACACATCTATCTTTTGCATTAACGAAAAGTAAGATAAAAAGAATTCCAATCATAAACTTGTGACGACATTCGCATTAGCTCAAATTACTCAGATTGAGAAAACCTTGTGGGAGTATGAGACTCATTTCATAATATGGTAAATGACCATTTCATAATATGGTAAAAAGAATGTTTACGCTCTCATAGAAGAATAACTGATTTATGCAAATTCTTCTTTTAGACGGTTTTAAGTTCAGATGTATTCATAACCATTTTTAAATAATGTTAAAATGAAAAAAGAACTGTGAGAACTTTGACTTAGACCTACTCACTGATTCAAGTTAGGTGTAGCCTCTAGGTATACCAACACAAGCAGTTTCTATTGTTATTTTTAATTAAGGGAGATACATTATAGTTTATGTGCTTCGACAATGTATAATTTGAAGTATTTATGGATATCTATACATTTCGTTTAAATCAGTAACGAAAAATTTGTGATGTTGTCGCAAAATTGTTCATCGTGTACGATTTTGTTGTAAATACGGCCGATATGAAGCGGCGCCAGCTCTTACAAATCCGTCACGTTGAGCCTCATCAAGTTTTTAGCGGTCTGTAGCAACCTAGGTTAATTAACATGGTTACATCAACAACAAATTGAAGGTAATGGCGTTATCAACTTACTTCATATAGTACCAAAGTTGGTTGGTGTGAGTGGTAAGAGCTCTCGTCTCTTAAACAAGTGGCCAAGGGTTCGATTCATGACTCTTGCGAATGAAAAAACCAAACTTGGGAGATATCTACTCATTAAATTGCCATCATTACTCCGAGGAAAATTGCCCCACCTATCGGTAGGGGATACTCCTCGTTAAACAAAAAAAAAAAAGAACTTACTTCATATAGTACAAAATTGTACAAAATTAGAGTAATGGATTAACATAGCATATTTAGGCCATGTCATAAAATCAGCAATCAATGAAGGAAGTTTTAAGACATTAAATCGAGAGTTTTGTTGAATTGTTTAACCATCCAAAAAAAAAGGCAATGGTGGAGTGTGAAATATGCATGTGGTATTGAATGTCTATTCTCTGTCAAATTAAAGACGTAAATAAAGACTGCCTATTTTACATGCTTTTAAAAGCATTTTACCAATAATAAGGATATAAAGTATCAGTTTTTCCCTTGGATTCTTTCTACTTGGAGATAACACTCGATAATTTTAGTCTTTTTCATAAAAAAGTAAGATGAAATTAGTGTGATTATTGTGTGTGTTTGTGATGGTGTCAAAAGTTATATATGTTGTCTATTTACAAGCACTACTAAACTAGTTTATGAAATTATATAGGGTAATGTTAAATACAGTTTTAGGGCTGTATTTAAAAACTTAAAATCTTCTAAATGTGGTATAAATGTAGGAAATAATGACAAAATTGTACAAAAAATGATGCAATTAATAACAATAAAAATTGTACAAAAAGAAAAAGTTTTTTTGTATTATGATTTCATAAGGTTCCAGACCCAGTACAATTCATAGATTTATCATTAGAATTATTTAGAAATAAATTTTATATTATTTCAATATTTCATACCCAAAAACAATTTCACTTAGAAATGAAATACTTTGATATTTATATGTAGATAAAAAATCATAAATATCAATATATTAAATAATTTCGTCTTTTACTATCTATCAAATAAGTTTTAAGTTCGATATTTAAAAATCATAAGAAAATATTCACATACAATGAAGTAAAACAAAAGTTTAAACTATGAAAATATTACCTGGTTATATAAAATAGGGATATTATGCATGGTACCCCTGTGTTTTTTCGAATTTTACATGGTACCCCTCCTTTTTTCGTAATCTACATGGTACCCCTAAACTTATTAAATAGTACATATATTACCCAAACTATTAAAAATCAAGTTTTAAAACACCAAAATTTTACAATGAAAATATGTTTATGATTGACTAAACGATATTTATGTTAATTGCATGCCAAATTATTGTTAAAAGATCAACGAAAAGTGCATAATATAAACGTTTAAAAGAGGCCGATTATTGAATTTTGGGTATTTTGAGATGTTTTCATTAAGTTTAGGGGTATCATGTAGATTTTGAAAAAAGAAGGGGCACCATGTAGAATTCGAGAAAACACATAGGTACCATGTAGAAAAACCCTATAAAATTTTAGTAGATGTATACTAATGGCGATTGTCTTTAGCAAAATATTACTTAGAAAGATATAATTGATATACTAAAAATTTATAATTAAAGAATTTATATTCTTGGAATTTGAAAAATGAGATGAACTGATAGAGGAGTTTTTTATTCAGGGAAGAGAAGAAAGCTTTTTTTATTAAACATAATTAATACTTCCTCCATTCAACTCCACATTACATGTTTGCTTTTTCACGTTTGCCAACGCGTACTTTGCGCCGTAAATATGTTTCGCTATGTATTTGCCAAAATTATAAGAGTCGGATATTTTTAATATAATCCTCAAGACGAATCAAACAAGATCCCACATAAATATATTTTCTCTTATGTGTCAGACGGAAATTGAAAGAGTTTTCTTATTTGTGAATAGTGTACAAAAAATCTTTCAAGTACGCATTTTACTCAATCATGGACAACATTTCCAATTTTACCCCTCTCATTTGTAACCTTACTCTCTCATTATCTCCCTTCTCCTTTCCGTAATTAAAAAGAATGATGGACTACCATCTACCCCATTCCTGCCACTTACTCACTCACCGGAAAACCCCCAACCCAACGCCTTGTTTCCGCCGGACAAGAAGTCGAGGAGTGGCAAGTCAATTGGGCACTCGACTTGTTACTCTTGTCGCCGTCGTTATCGCCGTCTCCGTTGCAGTCTTGCTCCTCACTCATCACCAGTCCTTATACCTCTCTCTCTCCCTTTGTTTGGTCATGTGTCTTGTGGCTGAATTTCAAAGGCGGCGTTTGCGGAAGAGTTTACATTACTGATTACATATAATTTGTTAGGCATGAATCTTGCGTCCATTTTGTTGGGCATATAACATCCTGTATGACATCGGCCAATTACAATTTATAATGGCTATATCCCTAGCATATTGATTGATTACATTACTTATTACATATAATTTGTCTTACTGATTGATTAGATACAAGTATACAACTATGGGTGGGTTGAGATGCGAGTTTTCGTCAGAAGTTTTAGGGGTAGACGATGGTGGGGTCGTCAGATTTTTGATTGGTTGTCTGGTGGTCCGCCGCCGGATTCCGGGTCTAGTGCGTTGATAAAAGAGGGTATCCATAATTAATAGGAGAGAATTTTGTTTGGTCAAGGGTAAGTTATGGAAATCTTATGAAAAAATGTCCATGAATAAGTAAAATGTGTCCATGAAAGAGCAATACCCAAAAAGAAACATGCAATGTTGAGTTGAATGGAGGGAGTATAAAACAAGGAAGAAAATCAGTGAGAATGAATAAAAATGAAAGCGGGCTGGAAATGAACAAATGAGTACTCAATAGCAGATTAGCAGTTATTATTCATTGTTAGTGTAAAAGTAAAGTATATACCTATTAAAAATGATAAATAATATATAAAAACTCCTATAAAATAGGACTTAGTTATTTTGAAATTTCCTTTAAAAAAAGTTATTTTGAAAATTTTGCAGTGTTATCTTTTCTAATAAAATCAGAAAAGTTAGTTGGATCACATTTAACTTTTTTTCCCCTCTAATTATTGTGTCTTTTTCTAAAAAATGATTTGACTAAATACATTTTCATTGTCGGTTGTTAAGGAATCTTTCTTATATATAAAAAATTAATATGAACATTATCATTATAAAATAAGAACAATTTGTATAATAAGACGGTCTCTTATCATAAGACGGACATTTGTGTGCAAAATTATTCATTTAGTGTTATTAATAAAGGATGTTTTACATAAAGGGATCGTCTTACACTATGAAACCATATATGCCAGTATGTCACACTATAATTATTGTAAAATAAGTGAAAAAGATAAAGATAACGTTGGTAAATAATCAGGCACTTAGCCGACTTAGGAATTCTTTATATGGGTGACATACGAAAAAAGTTTGGTTTTAGTGTCCCTATATTTATTTAGCCATAATCGATTTTCCATTTGAGAATCAACCAACCAATATTGTATACTCCGTAATGAAAATTTTGATCGTGTGTTTAATATGATTTGTAGTCTATTTTTCAAAATCTTGATTATTAACGTCATTACGCATAATATTAATTTATAAGAGATATATTTTCAGTTATTTTTATCAATCAAACACCCTATTGTATGCTTCGTAATGAAGAGGTTGATCATGTGTTTAATATGATTTGAAGTCTATTTTTCAAAATCTTAATTATTTACGTCATTCCGCATAACATTAATTTATAACACATATTTTCAAATTTTTTTTCGATCATCTCCTTTATATAAAAGAAGAAGCATTTAGCTTGCTCCAATTGGCTCCTCAAGCTAAGGTAAAAGCAATTTTTTTTCTCACCCATGATCTAAACACAATTAATTACTCTCTTTCTTAGTTTTATTATTCTCTCTCCTGTTTTTCATGTTAATTATTATGAATGAACTTTATATTATAAGATGATGATTTATATTATATGATGATGATGATATTATCTGATAATGGATTGTGAAAGCTGAAAGCTTAAATATATTTTCATATACTTATACAATCCTCTATTAAAAAAATACCTATATAATACAGAAAAATTAGGAAATAAAAAATTTAAACAATAATTTAGGGCTCTACTCTCCGTATATACTTGAACCATACAAATAATCATGAGGTAACATGTAACCTTTTTTATTTGGCTCTTTCTCTTGAATTTAACCATTAATTAGCCGTAAAAAAAGACAAGCAATCAACATTTATTTAAAGAATATAGATGAACTTGAAAAAAAAATGAAGATATAGTGATCTTATAAAAATTGACCATCTCACGGTAGGAGACCGTCTTATGCTAAAACTTGTGTAAGGACCATGTTTGCCATTTTGTATAAAGCAACTTCCCTATTATTGGGTATAGATAATAAATGAATAATACATAGAAATAGCTAACAAATGATCGTGACGGGTGGCATATACTGCATTAAACATATGTTATTACGACCCGTGTATTTTCTGCACGGGTTTAAAACTAGTTATATATGATACTCTTTTGTACGTGTAGAATATAAAAAGCCAAAAAAATTCCATGTAAATGGGAGAAAAGGGAACAAAATTACTGATAAGGGTTTGTCTGAATTACTTAAATATTAGGGTGATTTTTTACCTTAAAAGTAAAAGTTATCCTATGAGAAAATGTAATCGTTTATAGCTTCAGAGAAAAGGGAATAAAAAATTGAGTAAATTAATTATAACTCCCCTTTAAGATGCATTTTTCTAAATTACTCTCTTATAACTTTTTTTTTAAATTATTCCCATAACTTTATCTCAGGCCAAAAATTGCTACCATTACTCAATTCTGGTGAACATTATCGTCAATTTTTGAATTTGCCCTCAATTTCTCTAATTTTATAACGAAAATGCCCCTTAGATTCTTTCACCTTATGTTATACTTATGCATTTTCTCTTCTAATTTTTATCATTTTACTCAATACTTATGCAAGACCGTAGCATTGGACACCAAAATCCCCGCTAATCGCCACGAGCATAACCCAGCTTATTAATGTGCACACCCCCTTGTGACGAGAGTCAGAAGAGGCGAAACCTGGAGTGTGGAACCATCTCCCGAAAATGGTCCACCAATCTCAATCACAATCAATATCGAAACCAATATCACAATCATCATCAAAGTCACACAACAATTATCATCATAACAATCAAAACCACCATACAATTGTACTTAATAAGGAAACCCTACCTCAAAGCAAAACCGCAAGTATGTCAATGTAAGACTAGAAGTGATCCTCTACGAAATCTCTTCCTAACAATCATACAATAACCTAGAATCAACAATCCATCATAATTACCCAAAACTCATCAACCCTAATTCGGAGTAGGGTTCTAACAATCCTACCCAAAAGACAACAACGTACAATGAGTTACGGATTAAAGACTTACGATAGATTGACGCACGAACAAAGACAGAGTAGCAATGATACGATCTTCAAGCTTGGAAATGGATTAAGATGGTTAGGAGTGTTTTAGAGAGTGATTAGGCGGGGTTAATGAAATGTTTTAAGAATTGACGAAATGAATTTATAACCTCTTAATCACGTCAGACCGGTGCACTCGGTCGAGTACACAAGAGCACTCAGCCGAGGACACTGCACTCGACGAGTACACAAGAGCACTCGGCTGAGCACACTGCACTCGGACGAGTACTACCTATACTCGACCGAGTGCCACTTAGGCAGTAGGCTGCTAAGTGACACATACCACCTACTCGGCGGAGCACCAACACTCACTGGGTCGAGTACATCCTTCTTAGGAATGTCAGCGGGGCGGGTATAGGCGGATATCGCCCCGCACCCGCCCCAGTTGGGGCGGGTACGTGTACAAAAATTTCACCCGCCATGGGTGGTGGGGCGGGGATGGTTTTTATGTCATACCCACCTACCAACCAAATATTAAAAGAATATTTATATATATTATTATGTCTTTTTATAATGTTCTTATTGATTTTTATTCAAAATATTAAACTAGAAATATAAAAATGGAAATTCATAGTGATTAAACTCTATTTTATTAAAAAAGTATCGATATAAGTTATGACATAGGTGGTTGGTGGGTAATGGGGCGAGTACGGGTCTAGATTTTTATTTGGCGGAGCGGGTACGGGTATTGAAAGTTGTACCCGCCATGGGTGGCGGGGCGGGTATGGGTATGAGAATTGCTTGGCGGGTACGGGTACGTGGGACCTATATCCTCCACCACCTCGCCCCAATGACATCCCTAATCCTACTCGACCGAGTACTAAGCTCTCACACAATACGGAATATTATAGCGCAAGCCCGTTTGCATGATTTAACATGGAATTAGGGTCCATGGTGAAAATAGACCTGGGCATGAAAAAGGAAAAAAAAAAGAAAAAAACGGGGCCAAGAAATTGCAGCTAGCCGAATAAAAGAAAAAAAAGAAGTCTGGCCCGGCGAATATACAGATCACCCATCTATCTACTATACATAAAAGCAATAAAAAACAAGGAAGTAAAAGAGTAAAGCGGACCTCACATCAAGAGCAACACAATTAATTTATCTCTTTCTTCACAAGCAAACTCTACAATTCCATAACTATGAAATCTACCAATCAATATTTAATAAATGTACTTTTGGCTTCTTGATCAATTTAAAAAAAGAATAATAAATTACAAGAAAATAAATTAAAAAAAAAATATGTAGCTTACGATTTACTCCATTTTTCACAAAAAAAATAAAATATATACAACAAATAACAAGTTAAATATTTCAATATACAAATATTTAGTAATTTAAATAAAAAACAACAACAAAACTCATTAGATTTATGAATATCTTTAATTATAAGAATTGTATAAAAAGCAACAATTATCGTGATAACTATGGTGAATCTGTTTTTAAAAAGAAGTTGCAAATTATAAATAAGAAAATAATTTTAAAAAAAATTTAAAAAAATCATCAGATCTATGAAGTTATATTATGAACATAGTAAAAATAATGTAAACATTAAAAACTCAGTAAATCTATTATATTCACTAATAATTTTTTAAAATTCAACTGAAAAAAAAATTCAATAATCACATTAATGATATTTACTTAAAATTTTATAGAAAATAAAAAATAATACATGAACTTGGTTTAATTTTAAAATGCATGTACTGAAATTAGTGAGAAAATTACAAAAAAAAAATACGATTCTGTACCAATAACCATAAATTCCTTCGTAATCCCGTTTATATATATATATATATATATATATATATA
>JAIUZE010028843.1:0-31307 GCA_022085475.1 Heliosperma pusillum
CTAAACACTTGTTTCTTTGCTAACATTTGAGAGACTCCGTCTCTTGGTTGTATTCCGTACTTAGTTTGTAATGTTTTGACACTCCTCGTATTTTTCTATCTTGCATGTATAAAAGTTTTTAAAACTTCATATTTCCGCAAATTAATTCACATGCTTGTATGTTTTATATTTCCGCATTCGCGAGGGTTGTCACAGAGGAGGAAGAAGGAGACATTTGTTGGGTCTATTTTTAGAAGATGAATAATAGAAAGCCCAAATTTCATATTGAGTCAACTCACTTGAATTTTCGCGTAGAATCCAATTTTGAACTCATAACGGACTGAAATGCGACGGTTTCTACCAAACTAAACTAAATTCTATTTAACATTAATTTAAAGCCATGAAATCATAAATTATCAACTTAAAATATTTTAACTATTAAAAGTAAAAGACGAATTTATAAAATTTACGACTTTAATAAATTATTCATTATTATAAAATCTATGGTGTTATAATCATCCCACCTTTTAAAAAGTTTCGTCCTCAAAACTTGAAAGAAGAAAACAAAAGTTATAAGGACCAAATCGTTTTCTCAAAATTGGTAATCAAAACATTTACAAGGAAATGTATTTCAAAAACATGTCATTTTCCAAAAGGGTATAGGAAATGTTTTCGAAGGTAACAATCTTTTTCTGTGGAACGAAATAGTTCTTGCCGTGCTGATGTGCAGTTTGTCGTCGGGACTGCTATCAAACAATATTTATAAGCCAACAATACTAGCTAATGAAGCTAGTGGTAAGTCGGGTGTCGAATTCACAGGGAGGACTATTGTTTAAACGGATGTAGGGTGTCTAGTGTTCAATTCTAGGGTGTTTACAGTTTTGAGGGGTTGAGTTTAGAGAGAAACAAAATCTAAATGATAAACAAAAGGTCAAGCTTAATAACTAACAAATACTAAATGAAAGGAAATGTAAGTTCAATAGAGAATAAAACTAGGGTATGACGGGACTATCAATGTTGACTCGGGAAATGGGTGTCAAGGTAATGTATAAGTCTCGGGTGGTAAACTATGTTACTTTGTAGGTCTCGACAGCCACCACCTATTTGAGTTTGGTCGTCTATGCCTATATTACTTGGTCGGTCTCAATAGGCTTATACTACGGCGTGAGTCAAGAGTCGTCACTATCAACTAACGCGGTGAAACAAACAAAGAGGCTATGTAAAACAGTTTAATCAACAAGTCATTGCCCTAATCAATATCGATTTGCCCCTAACCCTAGTGTGGAATTTAGCTACTCATGGTGATAGATATTAAGCAAAACAAGAAGACACAGGATGGTATGGCAAGATTCATGGTCGAGAAACGTACAAACATGAACGAAAATGACAGAAAACGAAATAAAACTGAATCAGAACCTGAATTAGGGCAAAAACAAGGAGGATGCCGATCGGTATAAGGCTATGCCGATCGGTATAGTGTTGTAAATGATCGAAAACGAAAACCTAATCGACTAAAATGTAAAACAATAATCTAAAATGGAGTTTTAGAGCGGAAACTCGATCCGTGACAAGGGATCTTGCGTCTAGGGAGAGATACCCCCTCACTCTCTTCACTTCTCCTTCATATAGAGTTAGGTTTTCTCTGATTTGGGCCCGATCTCGCGTCCTAGTGGCTTGGGCTTCGATAAGCTCGAGTGCCTTCCCCAACAAAGCGTGCCCCGTGGATTAGAGAGGTAGTTGGACCATCCCTCTAAGCTCCCACCGATCGGTGGGCTTGTTCATTGGCCTCTGACGATCGGTGGATGGGTCTTGACGATAGGTGTGGGCTTGAATTGTCCTCTATAGGTCTTCATTTGATAGTTCAAGGTAGATGTGGGCTCCCACCGATAGGTGGGCTTGTATGAAGTGTCCACAAGGCTTAGGAAGAAGTGGAAAGGGCCCCCATGATGTCTCTGACGATCGGTGGTAGGCCAATTGGCCCTTGGTCGATCGGTGGGAGGCATCCCCGATCGGTGGCACTGTTAAATTCCTGCACCGCGCACTGAACTTAAAACGTCCGCCATTTCTTCGTTACTTAGCGGATTTTGGCGTTCTTGGTCTCATTCCGAAGCTAAGAAAGAGATCTATCTTATCCAACTTGAATCGCCTCAATCACATATATAGAACTCAATCTATTTCCCTTCAAACTATCCAAAATGCATCCAAAAGCACCCCGAGAAGTCCTAAACCTGCAATTGAGGAACAAAACATACCAAAGTAGCATAGGAGAGGGATATGACATGAAATCGGCTCAAATGAGCTATAAGTAAGACTGAAATGGGGGCGAATAAGTGTGTAAATGTGCATATAAAATATGCACATCAAACTCCCCCCAACCAAACCTTTACTTGTCCTCAAGTAAACATAAACCAAAGCACACTTAATGACCACGGTAAGAGATAACGACTCTGGACACTCCTGCTTTGTGTTCATCCAAACTATGGCTTTCACAAATAGATAAGAACAAGTGCACAAGAGTCGACCTTCAAAACAGGTCTTATACATGCCTAAATTTCAATGTTCTTCATGAATAACGCAAGACCTTGCAAACGAGCTCACAAGTAGAGACTCAACAAGCACACTCAATAACATGATCCAAGTTCGTAAATAATACTCGTAGTACTAAAAGTTCTCAAGGTATGCTGGGCACAAGGTTGTAATGGGGCTATGTTCAATAGGGGAAAGATGGGTGCGTGCTAACGCGTATGGGAGTGTGGGGCTCAAAAAACTGGTGGTTGCGCTACCACTAATGAAAAGACCCAGACGACCATAACATTAACCAATACCGATCATAGGCAAAAATTCGAATCTCTTGACATTATCATAACTTCGGTATTTGCACTTCACACAATAGGAATTCACATTCATGTATTGATAGCACCATTTTGGAACTGCTACCTTCACAATAGATCTCAGTATTTCACTTTATTGTTTGGAAACTCAACTTTCGATCACTATTCTTGCTGTATAACTTGCTGTGGAGCTGAATTATTCTCCATATATTCAAATAACACTAAAACAGGCCAAAAACAGGGCCCACCGATCGTCATACTACCTTCACCGATCGGTGTACTAGGCCACACCGATAGGTATCAGCTCAAAAACATCAAAAATCAGGCCCTTTTCTTCATTTGACACGTTTTCGTGACATAACTCTCCTATACGCAACCATTACAGTCTGGGTAGGATGTTTTTACGATGTAGTTCATAATTTGTAAGGTTGTAACCAAGGTAGTCAATATAGTCTTTTGAAACGTGGTCAATAAAGAGGGGATCCTACATCTAAAGGGACGAATCAAGGCAATTTGGCTTAGTGGAGTTCAAATTTAAGTGAATGCCCGGTCCGCGGACCTAGGGTGCATACCTTCGGAAACTACAACGAGTCAATATTCACACTTATGAACCAAGCACGAGCATACAGGTTAATAATTACAGTACGTCATTGAGAAGCATTTCGATACAAAGTAGATTCACATCAAACAAGTCAATTTAGACATGTTAGACTCGTTAATCCAATCTAATCTCAATATGTCATATCATATAAGTTAGGCCACAGTTTAAACGAATTAAGCTAAGTGTATATATCTTCATCGTCGTTTTGCACATCTCGAACCATTACACACACATAAGCAGTTCTTAAAATTTTTATTTTCACATATGAACATGCAACTGCTTATAGTACATATGAATGAAGCGCATATGAATGAAGTATACAACCAAAACCCTCCCCCAAACCAAACTCGTCATTGTCCTCAATGGACGAAAATCGGTGCAAAGGTGGTAAAAGGGGAATGGGGAATGCATGCGAGAGTGAAAGTGGAGAAGGTAGACTTACAGAATGAGCAAAAATTCCCCCAAACCAGGTCAAAGCGAGGCGCCGAATGGTGAACAGGTCCTCACCATCCTGAGCTATCATCAGCTAGACGGCTCCATCATTACCTGTAGCATTACAAAACAGGAGGAAAAATGTCTCTCTTGCTCTCATCTCACACAATGTTCAAAGTTACAAATTGCAAATTGTCCAAAACTAAAACAAACCAAAAAACAAAATTGTTCAAAATGAAAAATAGTCCAACTAAAAACAAAAAAATGTCTCAAAGTCTAAGTATATGTCAAATAATCGGGTTACTGTATGACCCTCCATCATAAGTATCTCCAAAATCATCTTGGAGAACTGCAAGTTGCCATGGTGTATTATAAAAAGGTTGATTTCTCCAGAAATTTCGCGGCATCCCATACATCGGCTCTCCGCTCAAACTCTTGCCCTCGAATCCTTTCAAATAGCTACTCAAATTGCGACCTGCAAAAGATGGGACAGAGCAAACAGACTCCACAGGGTCTCCAGAACAGTGAGACGGAGCCATAAAATCAGTAATAACACAGCTAGACTCCACTACACAGCTCACAGGGGTTTTCAGGCCTACCACCGATCGGTGGGTGGTATGACGATCGGTGGGGGGTACCTCACCGATCGGTGTGAGTGTGCTCTGGCCATTCTGGCCCTTGTTCTGGCCTGTGGTGGTCTGTGTCAGGTCTGTGGGGGTCTGAACTGGCTGGTACTGTTCCTTAATCAACGAATCAGACTGAACAACCAAGGGGGAACGGGATGTAGCTGAAGGTTTAAACACAAGGAGTTCACCCCCCACCTTAAAGGTTAAAGTTCGTTTACCAACATCGATTATTACGCCAGTCATATGTAAGAAAGGTCTCCCTAAAATGATGGGGATGTTAGCATCCTCGGGAATGTCTAACACCACAAAGTCTACTGGTATAAAGAACCCTCCAATCTGTACTGGGACGTCCTCTAGCACCCCTAATGGTCGTGAAATGGTCCTATCCGCCATTTGAATGGTCATATTCGAGCTTTTAAACTAAGTCAATCCGACTTTCTTAGCTAGAGATAGGGGTAGGACACTCACACTAGCGCCGAGGTCACATAAAGCATTATCTATATTAAGGGCGCCTATGGTACATGGGATGCTGAAACTACCGGGGTCACCTAGTTTAGGTGGAGAATTGCTCAATTGAGGTGCACTACACCTTTCTGTGAGATCAATTGTCTCTACCTGGGGCAATGCTTTCTTCCGGTTCAAGAGGTCTTTGAGGAACTTGGTGTAAGAAGGTACTTGTAAAACTAGATCAAGAAATGGAATAGTAATATTAAGTTTAGCAAGTACCTCTTTAAATTTTCCAAATTGTTCCTCGAAAGGGGACTTCTGCTTGAGACGCCTCGGGAATGGCAGCTTAACCTCAGTTCCAGCATTTCCAGCTATCAAGTCCTTCTCCAGACCTTCCCCAGAGCTCTCTCCAGCACCTGTTAGACCCCCATGACGATCGGTGGTGGGGTCCACCGATCGGTGTAATGCTCCGCTTTTGCCCCTGCTTGTTTCTGTTTCATATTCTGGTTCACCCTTGTCTCTGACTTTCTTCTTTTCAACCCTTGGCATGGAAAGACTGTCATAGCTAACTCCACTCCGAAGATGAATAGCATTAAGAGTGTGAGTTGGGTGGTTGGGTTGTGGAGGCAATTGGCCTTGTTGCCTTTGAGCTTGCGAGGCGGCCAGCTGGGCTATTTGAATCTCCAAATTCTTGATGGCGCTAGACTTTTCTTGGTCACTTTTAGCCACTTGAGCCACTTGAGCAATAAGGTGCTCTTGGCTTTTCAGAACCCCTTGCAACATGCTTCGTAGATCATTCATGTCGGTAAAAGTGGGTGACTTGTAAGGTTGTGGTGACGATGTGGATGCAGCCTTGTTTGGATGTTGATAGGCTGAACTAGAGGTGCTTGTATTGCCCGGTGGAGGGCCTTGATGAAACTGAGCTTGATATGGTTGCTTGTAGGGTTGTTGAAAGCTCTGACCATAAGGAGAGCTTTGCTGATAGTTATGGAATGCAGCAACCTGCTCTTGAGTGCCCTGACATGTGTAGATCGTGTGCCCATATAACCCACATGCATTACAGATCATAGGCAATGGCGAGGACTGCACTCCACCGATCGGTGGGAGGGGTGTGCCGATCGGTGGAGTGTTGTCCATCTTCAGACTTGCTAGCTGTGCTGTCAAATCTGCAATTTGTGATGTCACGCTATCCTGGAAAAATGTCTCACCACTCACTGCTGCAACACTAGTGTAGGATGATTGTACATACGATATGCTATGATTAGCCATTTGCTCAATCACATTCCTAGCTTCATCAACCTCCACCGAGTCAAACCTCCCATTTGCTGCGGAGTCTAATATCCTCCTTGAGTCTGTATTGAGGGAGTTGTAGAAAGTCATGGCGATGTACCCCTTAGTAAACCCATGATGAGGGCATTGCCTTTCTAGGCCCTTGAATCTTTCCCATGCGTCATATAGAGACTCATTCACCTTTTGTCTGAACCCAGTGATTTGCATCCTAAGGTTAGCGGTACGCTCCGGAGGGAAGAATTTCCTGTAGAAAGCTAGCACAAGTGTATCCCACGCGTTGCTCTCTGTCACACTAAGAGTTTGCAGCCAAGATGAAGCCTTGTCCTTCAAAGAATGCGGGAACATCATTCGTTTTATTTGGTCTTGGGTCACACCCTCATCGATAATCATTGCGCACAAGTCGCAAAATTTGTTGATGTGACTAGCCGGGTCTTCATTCATCCCTCCTCCGAATTGCTCTTTTCGAACCAAGTTGTAAAATGATGGATCTCTTTTGAACTTGGTAGCTGTGAGGTTCGAATTGAGAGTCCCAGTTGGAACTTGAGCAGCCGTAGGCAGCCCTTCATCCGAAAGCTTCGGCATGGTCCTTCTTGGTGGTGACGTAGGTGGTGTGGATGCGGGTGATGATGAAGATGATGACAATTGCTCACTAATAGTCTCTGCAAGTCTTTGATTCTTGCGCAGGGTCCTTTCTGGTTCAGGATCGAATGTAAGTAGGATCCCAGAACGTCTCCTGTGCATAAAAACTTAGAGAAAACAGTCAGAAAGCAAGGGCACCGATCGGCAGAGTGGGTCTGACCGATCGGTGTAGAGGTAAAACTGAACCTAAAGACCCTAAAAATCAATTTGAAACTATTGCCTCCCCGGCAACGGCGCCATTTTGATGCGCAGTTTGTCGTCGGGACTGCTATCAAACAATATTTATAAGCCAACAATACTAGCTAATGAAGCTAGTGGTAAGTCGGGTGTCGAATTCACAGGGAGGACTATTGTTTAAACGGATGTAGGGTGTCTAGTGTTCAATTCTATGGTGTTTACAGTTTTGAGGGGTTGAGTTTAGAGAGAAACAAAATCTAAATGATAAACAAAAGGTCAAGCTTAATAACTAACAAATACTAAATGAAAGGAAATGTAAGTTCAATAGAGAATGAAACTAGGGTATGACGGGACTATCAATGTTGACTCGGGAAATGGGTGTCAAGGTAATGTATAAGTCTCGGGTGGTAAACTATGTTACTTTGTAGGTCTCGACAGCCACCACCTATTTGAGTTTGGTCGTCTATGCCTATATTACTTGGTCGGTCTCAATAGGCTTATACTACGGCGTGAGTCAAGAGTCGTCACTATCAACTAACGCGATGAAACAAACAAAGAGGCTATGCAAAACAGTTTAATCAACAAGTCATTGCCCTAATCAATATCGATTCGTCCCTAACCCTAGTGTGGAATTTAGCTACTCATGGTGATAGATATTAAGCAAAACAAGAAGACACAGGATGGTATGGCAAGATTCATGGTCGAGAAACGTACAAACATGAACGAAAATGACAGAAAACGAAATAAAACTGAATCAGAACCTGAATTAGGGCAAAAACAAGGAGGATGCCGATCGGTATAAGGCTATGCCGATCGGTATAGTGTTGTAAACGAACGAAAACTTAAAACTAATCGACTAAAATGTAAAACAATAATCTAAAATGGTGTTTTAGAGCGGAAACTCGATCCGTGACAAGGGATCTTGCGTCTAGGGAGAGATACCCCCTCACTCTCTTCACTTCTCCTTCATATAGAGTTAGGTTTTCTCTGATTTGGGCCCGATCTCGCGTCCTAGTGGCTTGGGCTTCGATAAGCTCGAGTCCCTTCCCCAACAAAGCGTGCCCCGTGGATTAGAGAGGTAGTTGGACCATCCCTCTAGGCTCCCACCGATCGGTGGGCTTGTTCATTGGCCTCTGACGATCGGTGGATGGGTCTTGACGATAGGTGTGGGCTTGAATTGTCCTCTATAGGTCTTCATTTGATAGTTCAAGGTAGATGTGGGCTCCCACCGATAGGTGGGCTTGTATGAAGTGTCCACAAGGCTTAGGAAGAAGTGGAAAGGGCCCCCATGATGTCTCTGACGATCGGTGGTAGGCCAATTGGCCCTTGGTCGATCGGTGGGAGGCATCCCCGATCGGTGGCACTGTTAAATTCCTGCACCGCGCACTGAACTTAAAACGTCCGCCATTTCTTCGTTACTTAGCGGATTTTGGCGTTCTTGGTCTCATTCCGAAGCTAAGAAAGAGATCTATCTTATCCAACTTGAATCGCCTCAATCACATATATAGAACTCAATCTATTTCCCTTCAAACTATCCAAAATGCATCCAAAAGCACCCCGAGAAGTCCTAAACCTGCAATTGAGGAACAAAACATACCAAAGTAGCATAGGCGAGGGATATGACATGAAATCGGCTCAAATGAGCTATAAGTAAGACTGAAATGGGGGCGAATAAGTGTGTAAATGTGCATATAAAATATGCACATCACGTGCACACAAGAACACTAACATTCCAGAGTAAGGACAAGATTAAAATAAAATCATACGTTGATAAGTGCAGAACCAGTCATTAGACGTCTCCAATGACAAGTTCTAGCATCTAACCAAAAACATAATAAAAAATAAGGGTAATATAAATCCATTTTTCGCAAAACGAAAGTAGAAAAACTCATTTTTAAACTTCTTTAAAAAGGATAAATTTGAAACACAACATGGTTTTGGGAAATGTAAATGCATGTGAATCAAAGCTATAATTAATGTCTGAATCAATAACTCCAATCAATAACTCTTTATAAGTACAGCCTCAATAGAACGCTATTAACCATACAAAACTTCACAACTACAAAATACTAACATCTTTGCATCCCCCAAAATTGCTGCTATAATGTCTGAAACGTTTACTAAACCATATGCTTGCATCATGGTCCAAATGTCTGCTCATATTGAGGATGACTACGTTGTGTGTAAAAGCTACAAGAAACTCCGTGATACGCTTATTCGAAATGGCTACTTAATCAAGAAGATGAGGCCAAATTGGCATGTCAGGTACTTTTGTGGGGAACTCGTTTTCGAGTTTGGGATGACCGATGCTCATCGTGTGTCCGCATTCAAACTGGCAAGAATGTTTGACAAGGCAGGGCATGGGCGAAAAGATTGGAGTGAGAGCACGGACCACCAGCCTGGGCCATATCTATGGGTGGCTACCTCACATGACCGTCACCGTTTCCCAAATGGGGTCACTTCCCAGGGAGAGCGGTACGAAGGGATGGTTATGGCCGAGGCTGAGCCGATTGATGCATACGCTCTAGCGGTGGCAGCTATCCGGGAGATTTACCCTGACACAATTTAGTGGAGTCCCCTTACATTAGTTTGTTGTTGTTGTTCGGTTGTTTTGGCGCCGTTTGTGTGTGGCGTCGTATGAACTTATTTAATAATATTAATGTTTGCTTTTTAATTCTATCTAGTAACATGATGACCCGATACTGACCCAATTTTGACTTGTTACTTTTAGAAAGGGATGAACCCACGACCTACAAAGATGTCATCTCTAGTCCGGAGTCCACTTTACGGCTTGAAGCCATGAAATCCGAAATGAATTCTATGTATGAAAATCAAGTTTGGGACTTGGTTGATTTGCCTAAAGATGTGAGACCTCTTCAATGCAAATGGATCTTTAAAGTAAAGAATGACATAGAAGGACATGATGATGTCTACAACGCAAGGGTAGTTGCAAAAGGTTTCACCCAAATTCATGGTCTTCACTATGACAAAACTTTTGCCCTTGTAGCCATTCTAAGATCTATTTGGATAATGTTAGCGATTGCCGCATTTCATGACTATGAAATATGGAAAATGGATGTCAAAACCGCCTTCCTAAATGGGTATTTAGAGGAGGAGGTGTATATGATGCAACCCGAGGGTTTTGTAGATCCAAAAGATCCTAACAAAGTATGCAAGCTTAAGAGATCCATTTATGGTCTTAAGCAAGCATCGAGAAGTTGGAACCATCGTTTTGATCATGTTATAAAAGAAAATGGTTTCACTCGAAGTGTCGAAGAACCATGTTTATATATGATTTAGTGGGAGCAATGTTGTCTTCCTTATATTGTATGTAGATGACATACTTCTCATTGGGAATGATTTACCAATGCTTACCTCTGTCAAGGGGTGGTTGGGAAATCATTTCCAAATGAAAGATTTAGGAGAAGCACAACGCATATTAGGTATCAGGATCTATAGAGATAGATCCAAGAGGATATTGTCTTTAAGTCAGGAATCTTATCTGGATAAGATTCTTCGACGATTTTACATGGATAAATCCAAGAGAGGTCTTGTTCCTATGGGTAGTGGGATTATTTTGAGCAAGTCTCAATCACCCACCAAACCTGAAGAGGTTGAACGCATGAAATAGATTCCCTATGCTTCTGTCATAGGATCGATCATGTATGCCATGATATGCACACGTCCAGATGTCTCGTATGTTTTAAGCATGACAAGTATATATCAAGCCAATCCAGGTGGGAGTCACTGGATAGCCGTAAAGAACATCCTTAAGTACTTAAGAAGGACTAAGGATTCATTCTTGGTGTTTGGAGGAGATTCTGAATTATGTGAAAGGGTTACACCGATTCAAGTTTCCAAACCGATAGGGATGATATGAAATCTCAAGGTGGCTTTATTTTTATGATCAATGGAGGTGCGGTTAGATGGAAGAGCTTCAAAGAGTCGGTTATTGCGGATTCTACAACGGAGGCTGAGTACATTGCGGCATCTAAGGCTTCCAAGGAAGTTGTTTGGATAAGGCAGTTTTTAGAGGGGCTAAGGATAATTCCTTCTGCCAAGGATCCTAGCAATCACGATCTTTTGTGATAATAGTGGGGCTATCTTTCAAGCTAAAGAGCCCAAGTCTAGACATGTACTTAGAAAATTTCATGCCATAAGAAATTACATTGAAATGAAGGAAATTGCGATATGTAAGGTTGGGACAAATGATAACATTTCTGATCCCTTAACAAAGCCCTTATCGCATGCTAAGCATGACCAACATGTTATATCCATGGCTCTTAAATAAAAATGTGTTTTTATTGATCATATATGATAATCACTTTTATCGTTTGAGTTATATCTTTTAAACTATTTGTGACTTTGTTATATCCAAATGGGTTGTAGAGAAAATGTTGGGCCCCATTAAAGTGAACTGGATTAACATAGTATTAGCCTATAGTTACTTATATGAGGTGACATCTCGAAGTGACTAGAGTGTGGTGCGATTGATGACAAGTTCAAGTGTCATAGGGTCATATGGGATGACCAATCAATCACAAAGGCAGACTGTATGGGACACTCTGTCGGTCTATGACCGCTTATAGAGTTCTGGCAATTCTTATAGTCTGGTCGTGGCAAGAGCTACTATAGTATAATTTTTGAGTCAATTCTTTTACTAAAGACTGTTCGCCCAAGGTGGCACAGTCTCAGAGTGACTTAGATTTATGGTTTACGACCTTCGTAACTAGGGTCAAATGGGCATCTTTTGGGTCATGATGAGTTGTGGATGTTCGAAAATAATAGTGCAATAGGAATTGTCCACCCCTAGTCAGGGTTGTTTTAAAATCTTAAGGCCACTCGAGGAGGAGTAAGCTGAAAATGCGTGGCCACGCTCGGAAGGTACCTATGGTAGATAACTCCGGTCAGACAGTTACTCTCCAGATCGAGGAAACCACTCATGATATGATCAAATGCAAGTACGACCTGCAAGACACCTTGCATTGAGTGGGATATTGTAATAGAACAAGAAAATTGGTGATGCACACTTGCCTCGGACAAGTGGGAGATTGTTGGAGTAAGTGTACTCAACAAAAGTGCGATCATTTAATTAAATCTCAATAAGAATACAAAGGGATGATGAATATTTCAACTGGTCAACATAAATCGGTAACGATTGGTTCACTGGAGTTTGACGTTACTGTCGTATGACGGTGGTGATCAGTTGATCCCTTGAGGTCACACCTAAAGGACAATCCCCTAATCATGTACATTAATTAATTTTATAGCGATACAGATTAATTAAATCCCTTAAATTGAACCAAATTTATATTGTAAGTGGGAAATATATCTTATTATAATATGATTAAATAAGATTCATTTTAGTAATTTAATTGTTATATTACTAAGAATACATTATGTTTATGAAACATTTGAGATAAGCGAAATTGGTTGATTATAATTACAAGTTGTTGTAGATTATATTAACCAAATATAAGATAACCCATTTTATTTACTCGTAATTATAAAATGTGACTTAAGATGTTAAGTCTAATTTATTTGTTATAAAATTGCATTTAAATTAGTTAAAGGCACATTTATAAGTTAAATTACATGTTACATGTCACATGTCACATGTCACATGTCACATGTCACATATGTGACAAATGACAAATTGCAAATTGCAAAAATAAAATGGACACCCATATTATAAGGGTGCACTGTTTTGGTAGTGTACTAAGAGGGTGATTATCTTTGTGTATTATTCTAATTAGGAACTAGACATAATCATGCACAAAAACTATTACCAACACTCAACCTTTCTTGTTAAGAACTATATGAAAGTGACAACACCCCTTCCATGTGAGGGTGTGGCCGGTCCATATGAGCGAAACAAAGAGGCCAAGTTTCCTCTTATAAAGCTCATACAACATATCATTTCATTCATGCAAAAAATTCTCTACATCTCTCTACATTCTCACACTAAAATAAAGCTTAAGAAGCCTCACATTTGTAGTGTTCATTTTTACTAATAATATTACTAAGTGTAGTAATTAGATTATTAGTTATTTTAAGGTAACTACTATATTATACTAGTGTAGTATTTTATATAGTGATTAAAGGGGTAGTCTTGGGTGCTACTAATTGGAGAGTTTCTAATTTGAAACTTGGAAAATCATCCTCATCATACTAGCTCAAGATCAATATTTGAAAGGAGTTCAAATATTGTGCCCATTTCCATATAAGCAATGTACGGAAATTGTTCTTTCCTTTATATTTTGTTATGCATGCATAAGGTTCATATAGTTTAAGAGTAAACTATTAATAAAATGATATTATAAATGTATAATATCGAGTTTAAGAAACTTTCAAGCGGTATCAAGAGCTTTGGTTGTTGCATGCATAATCGATTTATAGTTTTTTCGAATTAATGTAACTTAAAGAAAACTAGTAATTTGTATTTTATAAGATAAAATCACAAAGTCATTTGCATGTTAATATATTCTTGTCCTAATATGATTTTAGGTCATTTTGATGATTTATGAAAATTAATTTTCCTCAAATATGATTTTTAGTGTTTTTATTACATTTTAATGAGTAAAATGATGTTTAAAATGCTAAAAATAGTTAGACTTATCTTATGATCTTGAAATTTTGAAAACATATGACACATGCATTTTACTTACCGTATGTAAAATTTCGTGTAAAGTGAACCTATTTCTCATGATTTATGATTTTTATATGATAAAATGATATAAATGAAGGTCAAATGGTTAAAACTACTTCCGCTTTGAATCTGACCATGAAAGTTTATTATGCTGTTTCATGCATGTTTTCCTGTCAGACTAGAAAATTTGAGACTAATGTGATTTGTCTATTATGATTTATGAGTTTTTAATGTAAAAATGGCATAAATAGTGACTTATTTAGCAAATATAGCTAAAATAAATTTCATGTCATGAAAAAATTATTCTTGGTTGCATAAATGTCCCAAATTTTAGATCTAAAGTTGAAAATTTAATTTGATTAATTTTTGCATGCTTTATGTATTTTATTTGATAAAACCGATAAAGCGCAACCGATTTTTCTCAAAATCGATTCGAATTTTTTAACCTTGATTTTTGAAATTATGAGGGTCATGGAAATGTTCCAGAATCTACCAAAATTTAAAATTCAAATTTTGAAGTTATTGTAATTAAATTTGGATTTATTTGATTAAAATATGATTTTAAAGTCTAATTTTGAGCAATTATATAACAAGAAATTGAATTATTGTCAAAAATTAAGTGATAACTATTTTTTGAGTCCTATATCAGTTGGGATAATTAACTTGGACTTAAATATGATTTAAGTATTATTTAGTGATTTTTAAAATGTTATTATCACGCATTTCCGTAATACCGCGTTATCTATGATATAAACAGTTAAATAGGGCGATTTGGAATTTAATGTGAGCAAGTTTTATACATATTATAATGCTACATTTTTATTTATGAATTTCATATTTTCTTTTATGAATGTCATAATTTATTTATGTAATTTTGAATTATGTAATTTTATCCTTGTATGGCCTTAGTTTTAATCGATATTGCCCGAAATGTAAAGGAATATTGATTCGGTTTTAATTTTTGTGATCTCGTATCACTTTTATTATATTATTTTATTTTACAAATGTATAATATGAAATTATTGTAATTTTATTATATAATTTGTAATTATTTGTAATACCGGAGTTGCCCAAAGACGGTGCCATTCAGAAAGGAGTTCCACGGTGACCTTGGGAGGCGTGCTTATGAAGTTCAAGGGACCAAAGGAGTTGGTTTCCGAATTTGTAAGACATTATGTGATTTTCTATTCTAGGAAAGACCATATTAGGGATTTTATCTTTATGCTTGCATTTTATTTAATATGTTTGCATGCATTGCCTATAACATAACATGCATATTTTGTCGAGTTATCGACCGTGTCAATTAAAATTATCAATAATTCATCGATTTATTTCACTTAAACAAGATATATAATAAATTGACATGACCTCTCATAATAAATAATTGAGATCAAGCCTTACCAAATATTAGAACCCATGAATCCCAATTTCGCAAGGAAGTAGGCTCGGCTCACTGGGGTACTAAACTTGTTACGTTGGGTAAGTGGGGTAATAAAGGTTATTATTTCGAAATTTGGATTGAGCTCAACGGAAGTATTCGCGACCGTAGCCGCATGTGTTCCGGGCTTAAGATAAATATTAAAGTAATATTATCGACCGAGAGTTCTAATAAAGAATCGATTAAAGAGTTAATCCACCGAATTATGTTAATAAGGGATGAATCGGCTCACCGTGCCCAAGTTGATATGAATTTGGATCTCGGAATCATTTATGATAGTTGGGTAGAGGTTACTATATAAATGCTTAACTTGTTTAAAATATTTGTAAGTTTAAAACGATAATTGTTAATTATTTCCTCCATCTCCGTTTCGTAGTTTTATTTTACCGCAATGGATACATCTCATTCTACCGCACCTATCACCATTGATTCATATCACAAATCATTTGATGAAATTTGCGCTCTTAATAATCTTGATACAACTAGAGAACTTCATTTGGGAATTAGTTCTGACGGGAATCTCAACTTTGATACCTCTTCCACACACCCCATGCCAAATATTTTGGTGAAAGAGTCTTGGGAAGACAATCTCACCAAAGAGATGCAATCCTTGTCTTTGGAAGCAAAGAAAGATCAAGAGGCTAGTGGGAGTAGCAAGAAAAGTCTTGCACCTAAAAAGAAATGATTCAAAAATAAGGGGATGAAGAGTAAAAAGTGTAAGAGAAACGGAAAAGGTAGTAAGAGTACCAAGGGTCCGCAAATCAATGATGAATGTCATTATTGTCATGGCATGGGCCATTGGATGAGGAATTATCCCATGTACTTGGAGCATATATTAGAGATGGACTAGTGATTCCACTCGGTAATATTTCCTCCGAATGTTTTGTTATTGATATAAATTATACCTCCACCTCAACATGGGTATTGGATACCGGTTGTGGTTCTCACCTTTGTAATCATTTACAGGGGCTAAGAAACGTGGAGAATCTAGGCAAGGGTGACGTGGATCTACGACTTGGAAATGGAGCTAGAGGGTGATTATTTTTGTGTATTATTCTAATTAGGAATTAGACATAATCATGCACAAAAACTATTACCAAACACTCACCTTTCTTGTTAAGAACTATATGAAAGTGACAACACCACTCCCATGTGAGGGTGTGGCCGGTCCATATGAGCAAAACAAAGAGGCCAAGTTTCCTCTTATAAAGCTCATACAACATCTCATTTCATTCATGCAAAAAATTCTCTACATCTCTCTACATTCTCACACTAAAAGAAAGCTTAAGAAGCCTCACATTTCTAGTGTTCATTTTTACTAATAATATTATTAAGTGTAGTAATTAGATTATTAGTTATTTTAAGGGAACTACTATATTATACTAGTGTATTATTTTTTTATAGTGATTAAAGGGGTAGTCTTGGGTGCCACTAATTGGAGAGTTTCTAATTTGAAACTTGGAAAATCATCCTCATCATACTAGCTCAAGATCGTTATTTGAAAGGAGTTCATATATTGTGCCCATTTCCATATAAGCAATGTAAGGAAATTGTTCTTTCCTTTATCTTTTGTTATGCATGCATAAGGTCCATATAGTTTAAGAGTAAACTATTAATAAAATGATATTAGAAATGTCTAATATCGAGTTTAAGAAACTTACAATTGGACCATTAGTGGTAGGATATTCTGAGAGAAACCTTGATAAGGACGCCCTAATCTAGTAAGGTAGTCTATGTCTTTATCCTCGCTAGCCATGACCGTATCTTCAATGTCTATGGTTTGATTAGGTTTTTTGAGGTACTAATCCTCATCGTCATCGGCCCATATCCCGTTGACGGTATTGAGTTCTCTTAGTCTAATGATTTCGGTTTCCAAAGCGATTATTCGGTCGACTAGATCATCACATGTGGTGATCACCTCTTGCATTGTAGACTCTTGAGATAGAATGGAATATGGGGTATGCTTTCTTGGGGTGTGGCGCCTGGAATGCGTAGGGATGCTACGGTGGTTTTCGTTTTCAAAACTTGCCTACTCACACTCTTAGCCCATGCAATGAAGTCATTGATGGTAGGAGAAATGGTGGAGTATCTTTCCTCATTTTCTAACATTTGAATCTCATCTTCGATTGGGGAAATGAGATGTGAACAATCCAAGGTGGATTCTTCATCTGTAATCATTAGAACTCCAGGAGGATTCTGAGTATTGTTAGGTTTACCTCCAGGAGGTATGGGTAGACGACCATCTTCGATCATATCTCGAAGAGCGTGCTTTTTTTGAAGCATTTTTCTGTATCGTGTCCTTTACCTCTATGATATTCTTTTTTTTTTTTGATGAAATGTAAATTCATTAAAATGAAAAATCGTAACCATACAAGAGTTATACGGCCCATTATGGGTCGCTCAACCCAACAGACTCATATCCTCAGACTGCTAATTTTCTCGGCCTAAATCACTTAAAGCCCAAATCCCCTTCTCCCTATATACTCCCTCAATCCATCTGAAAGACCACAACGAAACCAAATGTTTCCTAATCCAAACCCTAGATTCTGCCCCTTCTCTCATCCGCCACCAACTTCACAATCCACTCTCTATCAACCGTCATCTTCTTCCTTGCTAATCCCTGGAACCATACTCTTAGTTCCTTAACGATCTTCGCTGCCAGTATATGTGGTCGTTCCAACCTCTTCTCATGGTAAGCTTGATTCCGCTGCCTCCAAATGAAGTATATTAGGCCGTTGATGACCGCATTCACTATGTCTCTTTGAGTTTTCTTCCCTTTCATCTGCAATCTCCAATTCTGAAGGTCTTTTCGAGGTAAATCGACCCCAATCCATTCTTCAATGTGATTCACTACTCTTATACTGTAGATACAGTCAAAGAATAAGTGTTCAAGGGTTTCTACTTCAGTTCCACAATTACAGGAAGTATTCTCCTCTGCTACGCCTATTTTGTGTAATTTCTCTTTCGTATTCAGATCTTTATGATGGTAAATCCATGTAATAAAGCTATGTTTAGGCATGGTTTTGTTGTTCCAGGTAAGATCACTCCAACTTACCTTCTCAGCCTTGTCTCTGAGAAAGTCATAACCTTTTGCTATTGTATATTTTTTATCTTCTTGATTCTGCCATTCTCCTTGTTGATATGGTGTACTCAAGAGATTTCTGACCTGCACAATTTTTCTCCAGTACCAGCTTGAATCATTTGTGGGATTGTAATTCCACCAGCTCTCAGTTTTAAGGTAAGTGTGATTAACCCATTTGACCCATAGATGATCAGATTTTGTATGGATCCACCACACCAATTTGTCTACCGCTGCTTTGTTCCAGGTAATGTCATCTTTAAGTCCTAAGCCACCCTCGTTTTTTGGTTTACAAACCTTCTCCCATGCCACCCGAGGAGACCTCAAGTAGTCTACTGCTCCATCCCACAAAAAATTCCTACAGATAGCCTCTATACGTGATATTACTCCATTTGGCAATATAAACATTGATGCCCAGTAGTTGTGGAATGTCTTAAAGACTGATTTCACCAAAACCAATCTTCCTGCATAAGATAACTTCCTAGTCCCAAGACCCCTAATCCTGTCAACAATTTTATCAATTAAAGGTCTACAATCCTGAGCATTTAGTTTTGTAGTTTTGATGGGGACTCCTAGATATTTAAAAGGTAGTCTCCCTTCTACAAATCCAGAGATCTGTAGAATATCTGCCTTGACTTCAGTCCTGACCCCATTAAAATATGCATTAGACTTACCCTTACTCATCTTCAGACCAGTGGATTTTGAGAATGTAGCAAAGGTTCTCAAAAGAATCATTATTGACTTGACATCCCCTTTGCAAAACATAAGCAGATCATCTGCAAACATTAAGTGTGTAAGCTTAAGTGACTTGCATAGAGGATGATAATTGAAATTCATCACATCAGTTGTATGCTGTAGTAATCTGGTCAGGTACTCCATGCATATGGTGAACAGTAAGGGGGATAGAGGATCCCCTCTATGATATTCGCAGTAGGCGTTCTCATCCCAGAACCTAGTTTTCTTTTCTGGATTAGGTGTAGGTCCTATGGGTTGGAGTTTGCCTTGTTGTGTCAACCTTTTCAAGGCATTGGAATATGTATCACCGATGCTTGTGAACTTCCTTTATGGGTTGTTATTTTTGGATGGTTCAACAAGATTGACTTCATCGGTTTTGCTATTAGGGCCGTAAGAACGACTCGTTGTTCCATGGTATCCGCGACCTATCGTTTTGGACAAGAGCCCTTTTCGAATGTCGTCTTCGATTTCTGGCTCCTAGCACAGTTAAATCTTTGAAAGACTTTATGTTTTAATACCTAAGATGGTTTGCATAAATAGGTCTCAAATTATCCACGAAATTTTCCACAAAAGTGGCTTCGTCTGGATGTTCAACCAGATGTGTGCTATTCTTCCTCCACCTACTTAGGAAGTCGGTGAAACCTTCTTTCTCATTTTGGGTAAGAACCCCTAGAGTACGCATATTGACTTGGATTTCATCATTGTCTGCGTATTGTTTAGCGAACTCGATTGCGGCATCATCCCATGTTGCGATTTTCTTGTGTTCTAGGGAATAGAACCACTGCTTAGGAATGGTATCGAGAGATGAAGGAAAGATCCTTAGGAACATCCCGGGTTTGATGTCTTTGATAGACATGTAGTCTTTAAAAGCACGGATATGATTCAAAGGATTTTCATGCTCTTTGAATTTCGGGATGTCAGTCATATTGAAGTTGGTTGGCAATTGGGCATTTACCGCTTCGTATTTGCGATTATTCTCCCTATAGATGTCATCTCCCTTGAGATAGATTAGTTGCCCCTCCAAGTACTGGAGTCGCTTTTCCGCTCCAGTAAGAACTGGTGGGGTATTGATTTCTGGTTTTCCCACAATGGGTGAAATGTTATTGTGTACACTAGGGTAAGAAATGTCTGCATGAGGCAGCCGAGTTTTTACGGCAACAATTCGGCTCTCAATGGCATTGAGGCGAGCATAAGCTTGGTCTTGACTTGTTTGGAGACGGATGAGCGCAGCTAGGACTAGATCATTACCATTTTTCTCGGGTTGATGAACACTTGCTTGACTAGTTCCAGGCATTTTGAAACTAAGGTAAGAGACCGAAGACGGATCAAAACACGGTCGGCCATTCTAGCACACTTACTCAAAAAGACTCGACTTGTGAAGTGGGAGTGTGCCACTGTGTTTAAGTGAGTTTTGAAAATGACTAGTTTGGAAATGTTTGTCCTAGACAACCGTAGTGTCGCTGTAGGAGTGTTGACACGAAGTGGAGAAATGATTTTGACTAGACAATTGGACAGAGTTTTGACTCATTTTGCGCTACTTTAGGCCACCTTTGAAAATGCTTTATAGTTTTAAAAAGGATTTTGATTTTGAAAAGTTTGTCATGGTTTATTTACAAAATGGTGATCATGTAACGGTTATACACATTTAAACAGGCATTATAACGGCATGACGAGTGCATTTAAAATGGTTTTGGCTTAAAAGGTGGGTTGCCATACCAAGCAGTCAAACCCAAGGTCTGTGGAGAGGTCCGCGCCAAACATGAGTAAGGTCGGTTCCAAGTCCATTTCCTTGAGTAGTGAAAGCTCTTGATACTAACATGAGTATGTATCGCGGTATGGTTGACGTCAATCGATATCCATCCTTAGCCCCGGATAAGAATTTGAACCATCCGGACTGAACGATTGGTCGAAATGGGTTGGGTAGAGCCTAGGAAGGCCGAATAAAACGACCTAAGAAGGTCGAGTAATGAAAACCGATGACAGTCTCGCACGAACTATTTCTAACCTTGTTCAAGTTTCACCCTGGATAACATGTAAGTGTATAATCCCTAGCGGAGTCGCCAAACCTGTTGTACACGGCTTGGTGAGGGACCACGGGATGGAAACGAGGGACAAGCGTAGTGATACGCATTTGTGGAGTCGCCACCGATTTTTATGGGAAATTGGAACTGTTCGAATACTTTATGCCATATCAAGACACAAAATAGTGACATGAACACTAAGAACTCGTTACCCTTAGCATTCTATGTCTAGAATGACTCTCTTGGATGCCAATGAACACGGATGTTCACAGAGATCTGGAGTAAGGCGTGAGGACTACTGAGGGTACGTATTAGGAAGTTCTTTAATCGAACACCTAATCCTGCCCGCCTCGATAGCGGCCTCTACTAATAATTAGGGAAATTGTTCGTATTTGATATGTTGTCAATTGTATGCATGCAATCCAACATCCACAATCTAATCCTAGTATGTGAATCAAACTACGTCGGTAAACATGTAATTTTAGCACTCAATTATGTCGAATTAGGATTTAGTATTGATTATGTACGAAAGGCAAAGGAAATTGTTAGTGTGCAAACCCTTGTCCCACATCGGTAGATTAAAGGTCAAAGGTGATCTTTATAAGTGTCCATAAAATATAATAATACGAGGCCTTTTGGGAAGGAGCCCAAGGGTAAATCCGTGAGGGCTAGGCCCAAAGCGGACAATATCGTACTATTATGGACCGTGGACACTGACGCAGCAGAGGCCCAACACGAGGTATTCACGCTTCCGCACAACAAAGAGGTTCACGGATTTACTCTTGGGCTCCTTCCCAAAAGGCCTCGTACTATTATATTTTATGGACACTTATAAAGATCACCTATGACCTTTAATCTACCGATGTGGGACAAGGGTTTGCACCCTAACAGAAATCATACAATACAATGATTAAATGAAGCTATAAAATAAATATTACAATTGATTACAATGAATACGGGAGCTATGTCAGAAAATATACCCAAAATGGATGTTTGAAGAAAAGAGAAAAGATTAAAAGATTAACAGATTAAGGGCGTTATTATGATTAATAGTCAATTAATTACGTAATTAAACTACGTCAAAGCGAGAAAGGATGTTTAGAGACAGAAACCAACCCAGAACATGCGCAGTAGCATGTGCGTCCTTTGGAAGAGGCGCAATAACCCATGCGTCTGTTCTTGAGTTGGGTTCTGGCTGTGAAGCCAGAATCGCAATCAGTTAATGTTCGTTGGTATATTTATGGTTAATTATTGATCTAAAACTCGAGTGAAAGTAATTTAACATGTTAGACTACAAGACTAATTGTATCAATAATGAATTTTAAAGACTTGATATGAATTAATCGAATCTCTAAAACCCAAATTTGACTTAAAAGACTAAAACCCACTAATATTGACTATTAGGGATCTAATTCAAGAACAAATGACTTAATGAAAGATAAATATGATTAAAGAATAAAATAAGAAAAGGACAACAAAAGACGTAGAAACCAGAGGTAGAAGAAGAAGAACAGGAGCAGGCAACCTCTGGAAGAGGCGCAGCAAGTGTTGCGTTCGTTTCAGAAGGCGCAGATGCTTCTGCGTTTCTTCTCGACGTCTGATCACTACTAAAAAGGTTTTATGGAAAGGTTTTTGATTAAAATTGGTTTTTAACTTATTTCTGACACAGATCTTACATTAAATGAATAGATAAATAAAATAACAAACTAAAAGACGGGATTAAACACCCTCAGACTTACATGTTGACGAAACGACATATGAACTAAAGTTACGTTTTAGCGACAGGTCGACTCGAATGTATGTTGAAAGTGCCCTCGTTAAAGGACTAAAACTTGATTAAGTTGATTGATTAAGGTGTAATTGGTCAAATTGGTCGGTCAAATGCAATAACGTGACGGGTATCCAGAAGGATCTGAGCTTACGTGGTCGATTGATCAAGCACGTAGATGTCGATAGCTTAGAGCAAGGTGAAGAATGCAAAGAGAGAGAGGAGAAGGGGCGGAACAATCGCGTGCCTTAAAAGTGAGAACATACCTCTCCTTTTATAGTAGAAAATGTGAAAGAGTCGTAGAACAACTCAAACTTAGGAAAGGAACAGGCTGGGGAAGAGGCGCAGCAGGACTGCGACCTTTGGAAGAAGCACAACACCTGCTGCGTCATTTCCCCAGAGGTTTCCTGCTAAGAAGGAAGATTTCCACGTTTCTATTACGGAATTGTGGTTGATCTATAATTCCATTTTAAAAGATAAAACGAGATAATTTTATTAAAAAGATAGAATTTGAAAATATAAAAAAATAATCATAATATTTCGGAGTGTTCCGACTCGGAGCTTTAAAACGGTTTATAGAAAATGAAGCAGTTTTTAACCCGGACTCCAAATGAACTCTATTGACTGTCAAAACGACCGTACCGGTGCGTAGATGACGACAAAGCGGTAGATACAAGTATTTGAGCTATCACTTGACGATAAACTTACGAATTGTCATAAATCATTCCGCGTATCAAACATGCGGCCCAATCATCACCGGGTGGTTGGCGGAAGGTGTAGAAATGAGGTATCTACACCTGGGTACTCTTGACCACGGGCTCACTACACGGTTGTAAGGTTGCTCTGATACCACTTGTAACACCCCGGCCCAAACCCTGAGTTGGGACCGGTTACTCACGTTACCGATAAACATAGCTCTTTTTCAGCGTATTTTATCCTCACTCATGTGCATCCCGGAAACCTTCCCAAAAGGACCCTCATCCTAAGACTACTCTAAGCCAAGCATGTTTAACTGTGGAGTTCTTTAGCATGGATAATTAGAAAAGAAAGTGCACTTTGTAGATATGAGTATTACTTTCAATCACTTTATGCACTAGCCATTTAAGCCTATGAATAGATCTCTTCAGATGGCACCCCATACATGGAGTAATACAATTTTGGACTCCAATAAATTCCTAATACGCTCCAATATGAGGAAGTTTGTTGTTGCTTTTTGTTTTGCGATGACTATAAATAAGCGTTAAAACAATCTCTCTCTCTCTCTCAAATCAGCATCTATCTTCCTAGACCGATTTTTAGTGGACATTTTTATGTGACAATTTCTACGGTAACAAGGAAACAAGGCTTGAAATTTTGCAATAATAATAAGTGTACATCTAATACAATAGCTAATGTAGTTTACAAGAAAACTTTTCAATATTCTTAATGTCATCAGAACTTTTATATTATTTGAAAATTTGTATTTTTTTGAATAGTACTCCCTCTGTGTGACAACCCTCGCGAAATCAAAAAGTAAATCATGCATCGCATACATACATGTAGCGGAAATACGAGGTTTTTAAAACTGTTTACATGCAAGCAATGGTACGAGGAAATATCAAGCAAACCAAAAATAAATAAAGTTGCTACAATGGGGAGAGATAGTCACTCAAAACAAATACGAGTCTATAAAACTAGAGTCTAGGCAAAAGGTAAAACATCGAAAGTCAACGCCCGCTAGCTCACACGGTCTCAACCCCAAAAATGCACCAACTAGTACTTGTTCATTCAAGAAACATGAAGCCAGTCATTGGGGAGTAACTTGGGGTTCTCCCAGACATATCACATTAAAACAAACATAACTAAAGCATATAAATATACACCATCATCCATATATAGATATCATGTCGTATACAAAGATAACATACATATTAGCGATATAAATAAGTGAGTATCAACAATATCATCATCATATAACCATGACCTAGGGGAGACTCACCTTGCCAACTATATCGCTATTAACGGCTTGAATCTTACCGTTAGAAACCATATAGTCGAAGAGGTTGGAGAAAAGACACACAAGACAACACAAGGCATCCAACCATCACATATACATCCAACAACAATCATGTGATACAAACACACTCTCGTTGTAATACGCGGTAATTTATAGGAATGAATGATATGTTAGTTTGTATAGGTCTTGAAATATGGTCTCATGAACTTTGCGTTGTGTCTAAGGGTCTTGTCTAACGAGGTTTACTGATTGTTTAATGAGGCTGTCGAACGACCTTGACTGATTGTCGATCGACATAGAGTGGTTGGTCGATCAACAAGGTGTTGTGGTCGATCGACTTGGGCTTGTGTCGATCGACCATGGTGGGTTTTAGTGTTTGACTGGGTCTCTCAGAGTGTGTCGATCGACTTTTAGGGAGTGTCGATCGACACTCTGTTTTGGTCGATCGACCATGCTGGACGCGGGGAGTGTTTGTTGTGTTTTGGAGTTTCCTAATTCTAATAACCTTAGTTTTTATTTTATTAATTTATCTAAAACTATAAATACCCTTTTACCATCCATCTTTAAACCACTTTTGATTTTATTTACAAAACCTTAAGGAGATCTAGATTAAAAGAAGAGAGGAGACTTTGTTCATCTTTCTATACCTTAATCTTTATTGTTGTAAGTTGGTTTATTCTAGTCATTAATTCGTAGTATTTATCTTCAATTACTAAACCTTAGACTTGAGAATTGGGGGAATTATTATGTTTGTTAAATGGATTGTTTTTTAATGCTCTAGTTATTCAATACATGTTATATGTGTTGTGTAGACAGATAATTTGTAGCGGAATAATATTAATCGCTCGTGTGTGACGAAATATCCATTGCTATCAGGTAGGGATCTATCATACTCAACTATGTAATGCCATGTGATGTTAAATGGTACAACTGGAATGAGATTGTGATGCAGTGATTATTGTATGTGAATTGTGATGAGAATGACATGATTGATAATGGTTTGTATGTTGTAATAAGTTTGGCATGAATGAGATTGACTTATTGAAATTGGCATGAGATATGAAATACCGATCCGCAGATCGAGGAGGGAGTTAAAAGTTCAGGGGGAATGATATTGTTTGTTATACCGATTTGCGGATTGAGGAGGGAGTTAGGAGTTCAGGGGGAATGGTATTATTTGTTATACCGATCTGTGGACCGAGGGGGGAGTCAGGAGCTAAGGGTGAAAGTCTATGATGCCGACTTGCGAGTCGAGGATGGAGTTAGGAGTCATGGCGTGATGTTATAACTCATGCGTTGTATTGTTCATTATGTAAGTTATTTGTGTTTGATATTTTCCTACTCAACCTTTGGTTGACTTGTGTGCTTTCTTGTGTCAAATTATATTTCAACTATGTGATAAACCAATTGATATTTCCGGCAATTGGGGAGCATAGGGACAAACAGGTAATGATTGTTAGCATTGGATGTTGTTATAGGATGCGGGACGAGACGAGTTAGAGGAGTTTGACTAGTTAATTTACTGATTATAGTTGTCATTCATTTATTAGACTTCCGCTTATTTGAAAATTTATTACTTTTATTTATTAAGGTTGGAGATGTAAGACTTTTAAGTCAAAGGTTGAGACACTTTGAGACAATGTAATAATTTTATTTAAAGTACCTTCAATTGTTATCTTTGTTACTATTTGCCTCAGGAAGCTGAGATGGTAACAGTCCTATTTAATCGGGAATGTCTTGCTAAAAGTTCTTGGTTAAATGGGGGGTGTTACAAGGTAAATGATAAGCACTAACATATATACTTTGCAAGCAAGACAATCAAGTCCATAGGATAAACGTTTCCCTGAACCGTATACGATAAACATTTCGTATACTCAAGACTCTAATCCTCCCGATAGGACGACGAGAATATAGTATGCTCCTAGTCTAAACCTGGCCAGACTCTCTGAATACACGTGTTCCGATTCGACATGCGGTAAACGTTTCGCATCCAAGACTCGATCAACCCAATGGTTGTCGAGTACCCCGAATTCGGCTAAACCACACGAAAGAGGCGGAAAGAGCACATGTACCGTCTTCTGGCTAAACCACACGGAAGATGGGTCAAGATAAAAACAAGCAAGTACGCTACATGCAATGACACCACCTCGCAAGAATACAACATTTGACGTCCGGGTCGATCAACGCTAAGTGTTCGCCTCCCAACAACATCGTCATATTCCCACTATTATACAATAGAAAGTACCTCTATCGTTCCGAGACAAAGTCTAACGAGTATAAAGGTACAAACGGGAAATGAGAGTTCCATAACATCCAATCAAACAAGACTCAATAGACTACTCGAGGTATACAAGACTCAAACGAGTTAACCATCCAAAACCGTCACTAATCATGTGAACTAAGCATGTGAGATAAGGTATAATTCATACATATTCTACGTCATCTCATAAGATTATAATGTAAACAAACCATAAAAACCGTTACATATGAATTCATGTGAGAAAAGAGGAGAAAAGGGTTTACAAGGGGTGTAATAGTTCGTATTAGTTTAGTAAGACTTTTGCTTTATTATTGGTCTTAGTGTGTCTGATGGAGACTTTGTGTTGGTTTATTCCGAGTTGAAATGTGATTGGTAGAGTCCTTGTATTTGGAATGTTGGGAGTTTGGCTAGAGGTTATAGTGTTTGGTTTTTTGTGTATGTTGTTGTCATGTGTTGTGTTTTGAGGTAGGAGTATGAGTTGTAAACTTCGAGGACGAAGTTCATTCTTAAGGAGGGAATACTGTAATACTCTGTATTTCTGTTGGTCTTGTACTCGGTCGAGTGGGTGGATTTCGACCGAGTGGGTGTCTGTACTAAACCGAGTAGGCTGTATTCGGCCGAGTAGTCGAGTATGTTGCTTAGGCAGCCTTTTGCCTAGGTGGCACTTGGCCGAGTATGGTGAGTACTCGACCGAGTACAGTGTACTCGGTTGAGTGACTTCTGTACTCGACCGAGTGCACCGGTCTGACAGGTTTTTCGAGCGGTTTTGGATTAAGATGATTAAGGGGTTATAAATATATGTCGTCAGTTAATCTTTCATTCTAAAACCCTAAAAGCTTTCTTAAACTCTCTCTAAACCTCTCCTAATCATCTTAAATTATCTCAAGATTTGGATTGTTGTTGGTAGTTCGTTGCATTACTTCCTTTGCATTGACCTCGTGGTAAGTATCCTTGTCTTTAATTAATGTAGTGTTTGTGGGTAGTCTTTTTAAACCCTAATGTAGTGTTTGGGTTGTTACTATGTTGGTGATGCGCCGGAAGACGGTTTCACACCTCGAGTTAGCCTCTCGTAGTTCTCCCGCTACGAGGGGGATATGCACATTAATGTTCCGCGTACTCTCGCTGCGGTGAGAGAAGATTTTGACGCCTAGGGTTGCGGTCTAAGGTCAATTGGTGGTTTTTCAGGTCAGGGATGGTAACCTGATGCTGCTGAGGTAACCGTTGCGATAGCCCCCCGTTTTCTCTTTTTCTATTGCTTGTCTTGTACATTAATTGGCTTATATCGTTACTGACCCCGTTAATATTTTCTAAAGCTGCTGTGATCCATGGGGAATGGTTAGCAGGTTCCTAGCAGGTAATTGATTGAGCTCGCATTGAGGATTGGATGAGATCGCCGCTGACGAGTATTAGTTTCTGTTATCACTTAGATTATCTTGGACCTTTATTTTGTTAGTTGGATTGTTGGATTTAATAGGTATTGTTCTTTGATGGTCAATTTGATATGTACTACCTCGGGCAACCGAGATGGTAGAATCCCAAAGTACTAAGGAAGTCTTGTAAGGCTCTTTGGTATTTGCGGGTGTTACAAGGGGTCCCCAGCCAGTCAAGCAACTGGCGGCCGGTCGGGCGGCTGGGCGACCAAGGCAAAACCGAAATCAACCAAAAATGCACGAGGAACTCCCAGCCGGTCGGCCGGCTGGGACTCGCATTAATTTTCAAAAGGTCAAAACTAAGTGCATGGGGTTCCCAGGCGGTTGGCTCACCGGCGGCGGGTCGACCGTCTAGGACATAGGCCAAACCTCAGAATTTCGTGAAAGTGTACAAGGGTGCCCAGTCGGTCGACCGGTTGAGACACCTACCAAACTTCAGAATTTAATGTAACATATAGGGGACTCCATCCCAGCCAGTACCGGGGGCCTGTCGGCCGGCTGAGACTTACCCTTCATTGAAAACCAACAAAATGAAAACAGGATGATACATGGGGCTTCCAGACCGGCTGGGGTACCTTTACTCCGAAAATGCTTCATAACTTCATTTTTAAGGCATACAAACTCAACTCAGCAATTATCAACATAAACCATTATTAATCATCATTTCACACAACGTATGAGTGTTAACACATCCAACATATATGCCAAAGGTCTAATTAAACCAACATTATTGTCTTTAAAGCATTTTCATACAATAAGAAGGAGAATTAGCATACTAAACACCAACTTCCACCATATCAACTTAAGTGGAACACAATTCTATCTATTCACATGTAGAACATTAATTCATCTTTAACACAACATTCTCCATCCTGCAAATATTCCATAATCAACTAATTGAATAAACTAACTACAACAGCAAGACAAAAAAATCACAAATTTCGCATAAACATTAAAACTAATTGAATAAATTAACAACACATTCACATCATCATCAATAAAGTTCAAAACTTTGATGTTAAAAAACACAATAAACGGTAAAACAAATAACAAAATTACTAATTTTTTACTAGCAAAAGAGGAAAATACAAAGACCCATAAAAAAGGGCATCAAATACTTGACACAATATAAACAAAGCCCAGAAAACTTACTTGTCGAGGCAACAATGGAGGATGAACTTAGTGCTTGCAGTGGATGAAGTAGCAGTTTTTTCAAAGTGAGAGAGAGATGAAAATTAGGGCATGCGACGGTGAGAAGGAGAGGGAGGTGAAGGGTTTGTAAATTGAAATGCTGATCATACATAGTGTGTTGAGGAAGACTTATTAACCAAAGTCATAACACAATCAGCATTAGGCGTCCACCTCATCAATGCCAAGTCATCAATTAACGTCTAAACTTGACGGATTAATACAAATGGGCACGGACGCACGGTTAGGATTAACTAATAGAGTTTAAGGGTACAAGTGAGAATTTGAAAAACGCAAGGGTACCACTGAGAAAAGTCAATAGCTGAGGGGTACCCCATAGAAAAACCCTTAATTTTATTTTCCTCCATGCATAATTTATTCTTGAAAAGCCATAAAGAAGTGGATGTGGTAATTTATGAGTGTTCGGTAAACAACGGATTAGCGAATTTCTTTTAGCAATGAAGATATTTTAGCATGTTTGACTCGTCAATATGTGTTATAAATAACATATTGAAATAGTAGAGTATTATGCAATCTACTGTTTATAATATGATGTTGCCCAACACATTCATTTTAATAGATTATAAAAATAATTCTGTCAATCATTTACATATAAATATAATAACAATCTATTAACTTGAACTCACTAATTATCAGAAACTCTTGTTAAATCTGCTAAGTAAAATATACTAATCAATGTTAATTCAACCTGACATTTAAAATACGGAATTACTTTTTCACATACGAATTTTACTCTTTCACATACACTTTTTCATTAACTTTCCATATCATACCCTTTTTCGAAACAAAGATAAATAAGTCTTGTATGTTACTTCTCTTTCTTTTTTTCGTTTTTTTAATCCAATCTAATTTTTCTAAAAACTTGGATAATGAATATAGTTCTCCAATTAGTGAAGTAATCTTATTCTTTAGCAATTAATAATATGTGTTGTTAAAATTATTAGGGTTTACCAATGAGTGAAATTGATATGTTCACTTATTTATCAATTATTATCAATTAGGGTTTATTGTTGTCTTGGAAGGTGTAGTTATTATCATTGTAGCCCCATGCCATTGTAGATTTGTAACCGCACCAGAAGACAAACAAATGACAAAAACTTAATTTTAGTACATTAGAATAGGGTACATCAAGTCTATAAGATTTGTACCTTTTGTACATCAGAACTTCAGCGCGAGGGATTGAATGCTGGATTGCTGGAATACTTGACTAGGGTAGCTGGAGAATACGGTGGTGGTTGCCGGATGTCAGACGGTGGGTTGCCAAGGTGAAGGCGGGATAGGGGAGATGAAATAAAAAAAATCAATTGAGTGGGGGAGGAAAAAAAAGTGACAAGGGTAAAGTCGTACAAGACGTATGTGAAAGAGTAAAATCCGTATGTGAAAAAGCACGTCCCTTAAAATAAGCTCGAGCAATCTGCTTCTCTTAATAATAACACAAATTTTCATTTCAGACGACCATTTTCGTCTGAAGCTATGAGTCGTATGTAACTATTTTACGATCAGATGTAGAATGTCTCATTTTACCTAAAAATATACAGAGTAACCATTTATGACCAATTGGTCACATATAATACATTTAAAAAGTTCATACGAAAATGACCGTTTAAAATGAGGGGAAAAAGGATTATACATATGAGGTACTATCTCAGAGTAGTATGATTTTGAGTTTTTGTGCATTTTTTCGAGCTTTTTAAAGTTTA
>JAIUZE010028845.1:0-14889 GCA_022085475.1 Heliosperma pusillum
TTCTTGACTTTTAAGTCATCTTCGACTTTTCTCGACTTTTCAGTCAACTTTGACTTCCGTTGACTTTTCCCGACTCGTCTCATAAGTATGAAGACCGAAATTTTATTTAAAAAAATAATATTTTTGATTTTTTTTTATTTAGATTTATTAAGATTTATCATAATTTAATATAATTATTTTGAATTTATTCGGAATTTAAAGAATAACTTTTACGGTTTAATCCCGAACATCATTTAACTATTCCCGAGGCATCGTAAATCCCGAAACAAACCCGAAACTCGACTTTGGCATGAGTCACACGCCCATGTCATCGTTTTCCACTCACTTGAGATATTTTAATTGTTTCGATTAAACTAATACAAATATCTTAGATATTTGTTACTTTATCGATCCGTCAACGGAGATTACGCAAATCGAGCAAAAACAGACCCGAATCACCTCAAACCACACGGCTCCTTAAAGTCCTCTAATAGCCTTGATATTTTGATTACTTTTGATTACAATATCATAATATCTACATCACTATTCGCTTTATCGATCAATTAACGAAAATTACGCAAAACGCTCGAAATCAGATCCGTTTTCTCACCATTCCACACGGCTCAAAAGTCCTCTAATAGGACTTGATATTTCATTACTTTTGAATACAATATCTTAATATCTAGATATTTGGTGTAATTAACTTTATCGTTAATTATATTTAATCGTTTACCGTAAAACAATTATTAAACGCGAGTCAATTACGGAACAACAATGTCAAAACTCGACACCTTTATGTGTCTATAAACACACGGCACCCACACACCCCATATGACTCACAAACAACTTTTCATTTTACCACAAATCAAAATAAGATCAAAACCTCACTTTATTTAATCGTTCTTCGCGTTCTTCATCGTTCATCTTTAGTTCTTCATCGTTCTTGAGCAAAACCTCCATAAATCCTTCATTTCTTAATTAAATCCTTCCTAATTTATATTTCTAGGATCTCCTCTTCGCTCTCCATCTTCTAGTACGTTTTAAATTCAATTCCGTCAAGATCGTTTTCAACATTTAATTATGGAAAATTAAGTTTAAGTTCTAATAATTGTTTTCTTGTTATTTCTTATGGGGGAAGAGTTTGAAGACGAATTTGGAGACTCTTATATTTTGGGTGAAGACTAGTAGAAGGGTTTTCTTAATTATTACTTCTTATTATTTTGTGCTAAGTGATTTTGGCTAGCTAAGGTAACGATTCCGTTTTACTCGACGAATTAATGTCACATAGCTTTTAGTTTATGTTCATGTTATGGTTATGTAGGATTTTAGTTAGTAACTTAGCTTTAGTTTTATTTATTTTGATTTTGGTTCATCTTTATTTTTGGTTCATGTTTTATGATTTATGGATTTTTAGTTAGTAATATGTTAAGTAGTGATTTTTATGTTGTTTTATGATTTTTGATGATTTTTATGTGGTATGGAATTTTTATGTTGTATTATTGTTCTTGATGATTTTTAAGTTGTAGTGAATTTTTATGTTGAATTATTGTTCTTGATGAATTTTTATGGTTTTTCATAAGTTATGATTTTTTATGTTGTTTATGGAATTTTAACAAATTTAGTGTTCTTGAAGAATTTTAATGATTTTTACTAAGTTATGATTTTTATGTTGTTTAGGAAATTTTAACAAGTTTGTTGTTCTTGATGAATTTTGATGATTTTTAACAAGTTATGATTTTTATGTTGTTTATGAAATTTTAACAAGTTTAGTGTTCTTGACAAATTTTGATGATTTTAATAAGTTATGATTTTGTGTGGAAGATTGTTAAAATGGTTGTTTGATGATTAAAAACAAGTTTGGAATTGATTTGGGGTGTTTGATGATTGAACCGAGAAAGAGGCAAGAACCGGGTCCAAACCAGACCGGTCCAGGCCGGTTCAGACCCGGTCTGGGTTGGTCAAGGTGGGTCCGGGGTTTGGTCTTTGGGTTGTGTCGATGTTTGATTGATTGGTTGTTGTTTTGACGGGTTTTAAATACGTTAAAGCATGCGGGAATTTTTAGGAAACGGTTTTAATGAAAGTTGTAAAAATCTGCCATTTTTCAGCCAAAACAGCCGTGGGGCCCAAAACAGGCCCATGTGGGTCCGGCCCAATTCAGCCGTGGGTCCCACCTTGGGACTCGTGTCGGTTTTTGAGTTATCGTCATTTTTATCGTGTTTTGTAATATTTAGCAAGTGGGAAGTATTAATAAGTAAAATATTTAATTAAAAAGGTTTTCATAAAAAATTATTATTTCTCACATGTTAGAAATTATAATACGAGATTAGTTTACGTTGAAATCATGTAAGTCAAGCGGGTTTTGGGTATAATATGATAATTCACATGTTAGAAGTAGTAATAAAATAACATGTAATGAATATGTTGATTTTATGTCTATGTGATAAAGACTCTGTTTCTAGCCGGTTTGATCCAACGGGTTTGGTCAAACTAAGATCTAGTCAGCCCCGATTTGACTGATGACCCGTCGCGGGACTCGGGGCGGGGATTTGTCTTCAAGTGAGGTTGTATTTAATTATGAATTAGCCTTAGTAGATATGCGGCGATATGATATTTGATTATTATTGATATGCAATTAGTCACATGATAGGATGTTTTTCCCGTGACTGTTTTATTATATGGTTGGTGTCGTGTTGACTAAGTACCCATAGAGAATTATGAGTATATGGCGTCTTGACCATTCTAATTCTAAATGAGTATCTTGGACCATGACATTGATAGGCCCGTACTATCTTTAACGAGTATATGTTCGCCGCTTGATAGCTTGTGTGTCCCGGGCCTGGGGGGCTTATCCCCAAGTCGGGGCATGGCATCCTAAGAGTTCCGCTTTGGGAAGGGAGCCAGCTTAAGTACTAGCCATCTCTGCTTAGGGGGTCGCCTAGCAGAGTTTCTTGTGTACGGTTATGTCATGAGACGGGGAATGGAATAGATGTTGTCGCTAGGTCTGATCAGTCTAGGACTAGGATGTTTTCCTACCTTGTGGTATAGCCTCGAGTTACAGAAGTCGACTATTGACGGTTCTAAGAACTTATGCCTGTTTGTAGAAGTATTGGTCTTTCATGTTTGTATGATTATATGAGTTCTAGAAGGTGAGATGCAAGCCGGCTAGGATTGATAGAGTTTGGATTACCGATTGTTAACTGATTCACATGATTACGTGTTGATTAGGGTTTGAGTGTATCAGGGCCATGTTACTTGGTAACCGCTGAGCCAGCATACCAGCTTCCCTACCTCGGTTATATTTTATTATCGGTTTCACATGTTAGCTTTCACATGATAGGTTATGTGTTAGTTATTTGTTTCATAACATGAAAAGCATATCATATATGTTTAAGTTTCGTATTTTCCATATACATTGCTTTTATGTTATTCATGTTTCATTAAACTCGACATTTCGTGGCTGGGAGAACTCGGAGGTACTCCCCACTGACTGTGGCTTCCGTGTTTATATTTAATGCGGTCGAACAGGTGGTGATGCATATTTTGGGGTACATGACGAGCTAGCGAGCGAAGTATTTACCGTGGACCTATATTCGGTTCATAGTTTGTATATTATTAGATACACTTTTATTTCCGTATTTATACGGGAGATATGTCTCCCGTCTTGTACATTTCGTTTGTAGAGTATTATTTCCGTTTTGTAAATGACCTTTTTATGTTATGACACCTTCGTTATGTATTATTATATTTCTTTATGTATTTAAATAATTTTTTTTTCTTTCCGCATATTTGAGGGTGTCACAGAGAAGCCCACAGTGTAGCCTTCTCTGGATGAGTTGCGCACGATGCGCACAAGTCAGCACATTGTGCGAGCCATTTTCGTAAAATGGTCATATCTCACTCATTTCATAGTATTTTTTTGGAGTGTAACCTAACGTTAGAATCGTAAGAGGACAAGATAACTCCTCGACTGTGAATTACATCAATATCATTTCTAGAACTCGAGATATGGGCATTTAAAGTTGACCCTTCATGTAGACAAATTCCAAACTTAATTTTCTCCTTCGAATTTCCACTCAAACTTTCATAAAACTTGTTTGAACATATTCATACTCAAGAAGGATTCCCAAGCCTCATTCATGCATAAGACACGATCTTACAACGGCCGATTCCAAGAATTTCCACCAACAAAAAAACCGCAACTTTACCCAAATCGCTCGAACTTTAATGTTTAACAAAATATCACGAAGCTAACATGGAACTTCATCAATGAGCGTAAGACTAACATATTTGTGATAAAATAAACATGGAATGAGTATAAGCATGACTTAAATAACTACATTAACACATCCTTTTCATAAATTTACTCAATAACACATTTAATCACTTTATATGAACTCAAAATTTCAAACATCATTCAAATGAGCACTAGCATGGTGATTATCAACATATGAGGCATAAGAATTGTATAAACACATATAAAATAGGATTCTCAACACAAATTAGTCATAAAGTCCACAAATTTACTCAATTTCATTATCAACACATAAAGATACTATCTTTTCATGTAAAATCACTCAATCTACCATTCAAACACACAAACATGTGTGATATCAAGTAACCCGTCTATATTACCTTATTATCACTTAATTATGCAATCCTTAAGCAAGTTAATGATACTACCGACTTACCTTTACCTAACTCTTCAAAATTCCACCTTTTAATGACGATTAACGTGCTAAGAAACTCAAACCGAAATTCTGAAAATATGGTCTTAAAATAAAGTTAAAAGATTCAATCTTGTATTATGTATAAAGAAGGAGGACGGTGAGAGGATTCCGAAACACTAACCGAAATTAAATTCCGTTAAGACACGAAGAAGTTATGTCCGTCTTAAGATTAGATCTAAACGATGGGTATTATAAAAAGTTGGAGGAAGAACATATTTTATGGTATGAAAAGGAAGAGGAGAATGAGAAGAGAAGAATGATGTAAAAATTGTGAAGTTTAGTTTCGAGACGAACAAATGACATCTGTTTTAAACTTTTTTAGTTATGGAGTTTTAATAGAGATTTTTAGATTGAAGGGGAAGATGAATAGTTGCTGAAATTATGAGGAAGGAGATGGAGTTTATGGTGGGGTTTTTTGATAAGGTGGATAATATAAGGCCTAAATCACATGTTAGGTTGCCCCTTTATTTAAAATGTTTACAAGTATTATAAAAACGTTAAATGTTGATGTTTCTTTCATTTTCTATTTTGTAGTCGAACTTATTTAATTCGCAATGTCGGATGAAAATAACGAGGTTCGACCTCCCACACCACAACTCACCACCGTATCATGGATTAGATCCTTTATGGACCAATGCAAATTTGAATAGAAATGTTCTAAATTTCGCGGATTGGAATGGGCAAGTTCGCGTAGCCACCAAAGGTCAAGGTAATCATCGGTACCTCACCGAGGATTATCCCACCACTCCTAATGCGAGGTCAACTAACACCGTAAGGGAGGCCTATGAGACCTACCCAAAAGAAATCGGTTGAGATCAAGAATTTCTTGATCTTCTCTAAGGATGTCGAGCTTCAAAGGAATGCCATACATATGAATTCCACATATGAGATCTACTCTAAACTCGTGACCATGATTTCACGAGCTCCTAGGATCGTTCAATATGAAATTGCATCCCATTTTTACGACCTTAAAATGAAGGATGGTCAAACGGTTAGCCCCCACGTGCTCAAAATTATTGAGCATGTCGAGGTACTCAAGGAGCAAGGAATAGTGATTCATAAGCAAATTGTGATTGACCGTGTACTCCGCTCCCTAAACCGTATCAAAGGGTTTGTTGACTTTAGGGTTAAATTCAATATGCAAAACGTCACCACGACTCTCCATGAGTTGCACAAAATGCTTGTGCAAACCGAGCGTGAAATGGGCTACCTTGCTAGCACTAGCGAAGATGTTTTCAACATCAATGACAAATGCAAAGGGAAGTTCAAGAAGAGTGGACACAAAGGGAACAAGCCCACACCTTCTAAGGACAAAGAAAGGCTATTGGGAATAGTTCTTCTAAGTCTAAGAAGGGTGTCACCTCCAACGAAAAGTGCCATTATTGTAATGGTATAGGCCATTGGAAAAGTATTTGCCCCAGATATTTGGGAGATTATAAGACTGGACGAGTTTTTGCAGTAGATAATAGTTCTCCCGGATGTTTATGTTATTGATATTAATCTCAATTTTGGTATTTTGATACAAGTTGTAGTTCTCATCCTCTTAATTAGATTAAGGGAATGAGAAGAAAGACAAGGCAAAGCAAGCTAAAGGGGATTTCCTGTAACACCCGCAAATGTACCCTATTTTTCTAGTAGAAATATTTTACGAAATCGTCTCAGTAATTTTAAGTTTTAAATTAGCTTTTTAAGTTCCGAGTCGAATTTTGAATTTCCGAGTTCGTATTTGGAATTTCTACGAGATTTCATGAAAAAGCCGTCTTCAGTCTAGTTTGACTTTTTTGGACTTTGGAAATCGTCTTTGACTTTTCCTTCATAACTCACACATCTCATATTTCCTTAACCTAATTCTTCATTAAACACAAATCAAACACACAACCCCTTTCTTCTCCATTAAGAAAGCTCATCTTTTTCCCTCTTGGGTTTTGATCTTAGAATCGACGTATCTCCTTCGTTCCTCGATAGAATTCTCGTAAGTTCGTCTTAATCTTCCCCTCTTATCTTCCTCTATCCGTATTGGTACTAAAATTACCGTCTTTCTCGCTTTTTAAATTATCCGTCTTTCTCAAGGTGAATGATATTCATCTTTTATTATCTAATATTATGTAGGTGGAGATTAGGAAAGCTTAGTAACCGTTTAAAGACGCGTAAAGGTAACGGTGAAGGGTTACTCGGTATTACTTACGTGTTTTACATGTTTATATGCTAGAAAATCGTATTAGATTACGATTAGGAAGTTTAGAAACCATGCTATGATTAGTAAATGAGGTTATATGATGAATGTTGATGAATTATATTGAGGGTTGATGATTATTTGAAGTATATATGAGAATTGAAATGAGTTGGAAATGATTTGGTTGAGCTTTGGAAGCTCTCGGGTGAAGAAGTGCTCCCAGCCGGTCGACCGGCCGCCGGTCTGACCACCGGCTGGGAACACATCAGAAACTCTTTTGAAAAATGGGATTTTTGTATAAGAAGTGCTCCAGGCCGGCCAACCGGCCACCGGTCAACCCACCGGCCTGGCACACATCAGTGTTGAAGTTTGGAATTGGGTATGATTGGCTGTGCCGGTCGACCGGCCGCCGGTCGACTGACCGGCCCAGACCCCTTTTCCTCTGTTTTTGGATTTTGCCTGTGTTCTGAGCCGGCCCACCGGCCGCCGGTCTCCTGCCCGGCCTGGAACACGGCTGTATGCATTTCCTTTATTTTCTAAAACTCGTAATTTATATTAGTTCGCATGATCGGTTTGTCGTATAATTTTACGTAATGTCTTATAATATTCATGTTTTGGTTATACGATATCTCTTTCGCACGTATCACATGTTTTGTGACGGTTTTCGATATGTTCCCACTTTGAGTCGGTTTTTACAAATGAGTCGGTTTTTACAAATGCGTCGGTTTGAGCACTATTTTGTATTGTGCTTTGTATTCTCATTCCCTTGGCTACCTTCCCGTTCGTAAGGCTGGAATGTCGGAACGGAGAGGTATCCTACTGCTTAATGCATGTGTTAGTGGGCATATGACGACGTTGTTGGGAGTTGAACGCAATGCGTTGATCGACCCGGCCGTCAAATGTTGTGTACTTGCGAGGTGGTGTTATTTGCATGTAGCGTACCGCATGTTATGAGGCTTGAGCTGTTTTTCCGCCTCTTTCGTGGATTGATCTACCGAATTTGGGTACTCGGCATATATATATTATAAGCCCGAGTCTTGGATGCGAAACGCTTTATCGCATGTCGAATCGGAAAATGTGATTCCGAGAATCTGGCCAGGGTTAGATTAGGAGCCGTTTAATTATCGTTCCTACCAGGAGGAAATTAGTCTACATACGCGAAATGCTTTATCGTGTATGCGTTCAGGGAAATGTTTATCCCGTTGATGCCTGTTAATCATACTTGCAATGTACACGGTGCTAGTGCGTTTCATTTACCGTGAGAGATGTCGTCTTGTGTCGTCGTTCTTTGAATGCGTGATTTCATGATATTATTCATGGTCATTGCATGATTGGACACCGTCATTGTCTTTGTTCGTGAATGGAAGATAATATGTTGAATTTATTGTGATCATCGCATGACTTGGCATGGTTTGTTTGTCGAGTCTCAATCTTATCAAACTTATACCGCTAACGGTGAGATGCAAGCCCTAGTGAGCGTATTCGGTTGCCTAAGAGTGTCTTCCCCGAGTCTTTGAATAACATGATGGATTCGGATTTGTATTCCATATGCCCTTATCATTATCTATCGAATTGCCTATTTATCCTTATCGTACCTCACATGTATATTCATATATGCATGATTTTACTTTTGTATTTCCTTCTATGTACGTTTAATGTGATATGGCTGGGAGAACCCGGAGTTACTCCCCACTGACTGTGGCGTTCATGTTTTTCATGGATGAACAGGTTGCTTGCTTGGATGACTTTTTGGATATGATATTTTGGGGTTCGGGTGTGAGCTAGCTGGCGTTGTCCCTGGAAGTTTCACCTCTAGACGATTTTAGCTAGTTTTGCTAAACACTTGTTCTTTGCTAACACTTTGAGAGACCCCGTCTCTTTGTTGTATTTCCGTACTTAGTTTGTAATATTTTGACACTCCTCGTTTTATCTATCTTGCATGTATAGAAGTTTTTAAAACTTCATATTTCCGCATATTATTTCACATGCTTGTATGTTTTATATTCCGCATTCGCGAGGGTTGTCACAAAGAGTTTTCATCACTTTATTCTCAACTAGTTTTAATCTCGTGCAAAAAAATGCACGAGTTTACCTTAATGTCGGATATACAAAATAAGTTTTAATATTAGCGGGTCTAAATTGTTAAGCTGTGTCAACAATTTTAAAGAAACAGTAATCAAAATATAAATATATGTAATATAAGTACTATTTTATAATAAAGAATTTAACTATTTTGATAAAAAAAAAATAGCAACTCATTTAAAGGTGTATGATGAACATACATGTTTTAATATTATAGTTAGATTAATAAAAAGAACAAAGAGAAATGTTTTATTCTTAATGTCATCTTAAGTATGGTAAATCAAACGGTCGTAACATTGAGCGTAAATTACTAATAATAAATTACTAATAGTAATAATTTTAGTACTAACAATAAACTAAACTACGCATTTATATAATAGTAGTATTCACGATCATTTGAAGAATAGACAAATTTATGAATTAAACAAGTTCTTGTTTAAGACGGAGGTATCCGCCTTAAGCGTATGACAAATCAAATTGCCGAGATATGACAAAATAAAGGAGGGTGCCTTGAGATTAACATCAAATTTGTCATATTCACCGGTGTTTTTTGACGTATTTTAATCTTATTCATCTTGAGTCTATGCAATGTAATTCTTATCCCTTACTTATATGCATAACATAAAGTCCCAATTGACCATTCTAATTTTAAGCATCTACGAAGTATTAATAACCTAAAGAAGCCTCCAAAACTCTTATGCTCCTAACTCATGCCTCTCTTACCCATATCCACCACCTGCCTGGCCGCCTCTTTTCACCAACACCTCTTCTCGTCACTATGCCAACAAAACCACCGTCATTATCATACTCATTAAAAATCACCACCTTGATAGTTCACCTACTTCATCTATTTTCATTGCATACGGTTGCATGCTTCTTTTGGTGGCTAATGGCTAAATATAGTCTAAAGCGGAAATGCCCGATGAAAAATTTAAATGTTTATCATGAGGTTATTTTTTGTCCTTCAAATATAGATATTATTATCGTAGATCTAATGTTAATAGTTTGCAATCTTTTACTATGAAGTATTGTTTCCTTACTTTTCTATATTATATTTATTTTTATTTTGTTGAATTTTTTGACTGATTAAATTTTCTAGAGTATTTTTTTAAAAAAAATATTTACCCTTTAGTGATTTCATCACCCGCTTTTCAAATTTTCTTTAATAATTTTTTTCCTGGTTGTAACTATTACGGAATTCTTGTAAATTGTAGATCAACTTATTCTATTTTTTATTATTGTTTTGTAGATTACATTTTTTGTTTAAAATTATTTTCTTTGTAAGTAATTATTTTTCCTATGTATTGATGTAAATTTTGTATAAGCCTAAGGCTTCTTAAGAAAAAGAACTCTGAAAGTTAATTAAAGAGCATAAGTAAACAAAAGATAGAAGTAGAAGTAGAAATTAAATATCCTTAAAAATAGGAACCCATGCAGAGTTAGAAAACTTTATTCTTTTGTCCCTAATTTCCAGGAGCCAATAAAAAGCCTATAAAAGTTTTTGCTTTTATATAAAGAGGATTTTTTAAGATAAGCTTGTGGTTTATCAAAACGGGTATAATGAGAACCCGGATGGCCTCAATTGTCACATTTTTAATAATTTTGTATCAACGTTCTACTTGCATATAATTCTGGGCGACTATTAGTAGAATATACTCTTCATGCTAATCTTCTGGTTAACTATATTTAAATAAACTTAAATAAAACTATTTTCATCTGGCCTGATAAATGATGTGACGTTAAACATAAATTTATGTCTTATATATTTATAAGCAAGACTATTCAATATTTATACTATTAGTATTTATTTTATAGTATATACATATGATAAGAACAAGCAAATTTGTCTCCATATATATTGTTGACTTCTAAAGTTCTTATAAAAAAAAATTCAATGCACTATATGATATCATAAATTAGTGCAAACTGCTCATTTTCATTCTCATATGCTTAGATATATAACATTTATTATTTAGATAATCATATAAATTTAGAAGTCAGATATTCCTTTTAGGTGACATGAATATTGAGTAACTTTCAAATCGGTTGCAATGTCCAACCGTTGATCGACTTTGTTTACTCCATTATATACATGTGTATGTATTGCTCGCATTACGTATATTTAAGAATTGTCAATACCTTTAGTCTTTTACCATCCACTTCCGGTGGGAATGAAAGTTCGATTTTTTTGTTTAAAATAAACATATCTGATGGAAATTAAGGACATACCTTATGCGGAAGCGATCGGATCGTTGTGTTCGCTAACTGCCCACTACCATATATCGTACCTCCGGCGGCTACTAGAGTCCCGGAATATGTCCACGCCCCAAATCTCAAGTCCCATATTGATGGTGGACTTAGCCTCTAAAGTTGTGTCTTTTGTGTATATTAGGTGTGTAGATGACTTACCACTTTCATCACCTTATTCTTCTCCTTATATTCTCTCTACATAGGAGTTACAAGCTAAGGGAGATAAAAGGTGTGTTTAATCACATACTAAATGTGATTATTTAACCCATTAAAAGAGTAATTCAATTCATGTTTAATATGTATTGAATAGTAACATTCACCTTAATGTGGCCGTTACAAACATAAAATTCAATACTCCCACTCGGCCACACAACCGAGTGAACAATACTCCCACTTGGCCGTTTAACCAAGGGATTACAACAGTTAATCACAAAATCAAAGTAATTTTTCATACTATCACGAAGATAGAGAAAACATAATGACTTGAATACACAACCAAGTTCATCATAACACAATACTTTATAACAATCTCTAATGCTTCATACGAGAAATGGGGTGTGCGACCAAACGTAGCAAAGTAATGTTATATTAAGTTACCATCAAAACTAACATAACACTTTCACATTATCAATACCCCAAATCATTCAAAAAAAAACATCACCGTTAGCATACACAGTCCCCATATGCTATCATAATCATTTAGTTATATACACAATATAACCCCTGGCCAGGAAATTATGGTGTAGTTGAACTGATCATTCCTTAGACACTAATAATAATTCGTCTCAATTTAACTGCTTTCCTAACATGATCCATTGAACCTTAATCATTTAGGTCCTTAGAATTCATATTAAAGTAGCAACATCAAGTATTGACTTCATATCATAGCTCCAAGTCAAAGAGCATTGAACCAAAAGTGGACTAAACAGTCCGAAGGATCACACAGTGACAAAGTAGGGAATAATCTGTTACTCCTAACGGTCGACTTATCAACACACATAGTATGACATATGTGTCACAACATAGCTCCCACTACGATGGGCATATCACGCTTCCATGTCGTGCGAATCTTACGTCTAGATACTACTCAAGCATTTAACCCAAGCCACTAGATTGATATACTAAATATCCAACCTGACACTTGTGATTCGGTTCAAAGCTTTAGTACGAAAATAGGGTGTCTTTTCGTACTTCGACTACAAAAGTCTCATCTTAGACTTACTAAGGCGACTGTATTATGAGTCAACATCTTTTCCATACAACTAATGTACAAAGATAATCTACAACACACACTAAGTGTTAACGTGACTCAGTCTCATCTTGCCCACTACTCAAGTGTCAAGGCGATTTACCTGTGTGACTAGGCAATCTTAAAAGCTTGGTGATATCTTATGTGCCTCATGATACAACAAATGCATATGACCATTTCCAAAAGAAACAAAATCCTCATCCTAAAATGTTCATCATCAAACACATCCTCAACTTAACAAGATTAAAACTCAAGTTGACTCTTTAACACAATTAGCTCAACACATGAACTAATTAAGAACACATCTTTAAAAATAAATGTCAACAATCTTGTTAGTCAATCTTACTTGATGACAACTCTTAGTTCCACACAAGAACTAATCTACTCTAACCACAAAGGCATGAGTAAAAATTACTTGATTACATATCATTGTGCATGTAGTGGATTGATTAAGTAACAAATTACTTATTAATCACAAAATTGACGTTCAACCATGTACTAAACAAGGTACACATCAAAATAACAACTACAATAGAACTAGAAACAATACTCTGGTCGTTTCTTGCACTTGATTATATGTTTAAACATAAAGACAATATTAGTTTTCTTCTAAATACCAATATGTCAACAATTAACAAAAAGATACTTACTCTCCTATGTAATTTTGACATAACCACATTAATTCCACCATTCCAACTAAATTATCACACAAATAATTTATGAAAGTGGAAATAAATATGGAAGACCACTAACACATGGACAATTTTAAGAGATACAAAATTTATCATCTTAATCATTTGAGACAAACTCAACTGATTGATCCATGTATAAGTTTTCTCGAGAAACATGATTCGAGAAAATATTCTCTACATCCATTTAAAAACAAAATCAAAATAGATGACCAAAATTAGAAGAAAACGGAACAAAACCTACCATTTGAGAACATATCTCAAAATTGTCTTAAACCTTATTATCATAACCACATTGCCACAATGTCTATCTACTCTCATAATAACAATCCATTCTTTATTACTTGGCGAAAAAAAAAAACTCACTTACTTAAAGTGATAGCTCCCACTTACTAAAAGTGGTAAAAAAAACCGAATAGAAGGAACAACTCCCACTATCCTCCGTAATGAGCAAAACCACATAAGAACTGATCTTACGCTAATCCATATAACTTGACATACATGTTAATATTTGCTCATTAGTATACAAACTCTCATCTTTACCTCGAATCATGGAACTACTCCATTTTCTGAACATAAAGATAAGTTTAAACTATCTTTGGTGTCTCAATGAGTTCACAAATTCTCCCACTCATCATAAGATAGTTTTTACACTGTAACGAATATAAGGCAAATGTCTACTAATTTTCGCCAACACTTAGAAACATATCCAAGTGTGTGACAACCCTCGCGAATGCGGAAATATAAAACATTCAAGCATGTGAAATAATATGCGGAAATACGGTATTTTAAAAAACCTTTAAACATGTAAGTTATATAACACGAGGTGTGTCAAAATATTACAAACTAAATACGGAAATACAACAAAGAGACGGGGTCTCTTAGAATGTTAGCAAAGAACAAGTGTTTAGCAAAACTAATTAACATCGTCTAAAGGTGAAAACTTCCAGGGACAACGCCCGCTAGCTCACACCCGAACCCCAAAACATCATATCCAAAAAGTCATCCAATGCAAGCAACCTGTTCATTCATGAAAAACATGAACGCCACAGTCAGTGGGGAGTAACTCCGGGTTCTCCCAGCCATATCACCTTTAACGTACATATAAGGAAATACAAAGGTAAAAGCATGCATATATATATAATATATATATATACATGTGAGTAGTTGCGATAAAGAATAAGATAGTCAATTCTATAGTATCATGACAAGAACAATAAGATGCACAAATCACAATCCTCAGACTATTCAAAGACTCGAAAGACACTCTTAAGGCATGCCGAATACGCTCACTAGGGCTTGCATCTCACCGTTAGCGGTATAAGATTGATAAGATTGAGACTCGACAGACAAACCAGTCAAGTCATGCGATGATCACATAATATCCAACATATCATCATCCATTCACGAACCAAGACATTGACGGTGTCCAATCATGCAATGACCATGAATAATGTCATGAAATCACGCATTCAAGAACGACACAAGACGACATCTCTCACGGTAAATGAAACGCACTAGCATCGTGTTCCAGCAAGAATGATTAAAAGGCATCCACGAGATCACATTTCCCTGAACTCATACACGATCACATTTCGTATATGTAGACTAATTTCCTCCTGGTAGCACGACGATAATAATACGGTCCTAGTCTAAACCTGGCCTGGATCTCGGAATCACGTTTTCCGATTCGACATGCGATAACGTTTCGCATCCAAGACTCGGTCTTGCAATATATAT